>VDFB02078333.1:0-29070 GCA_007258455.2 Sequoia sempervirens
AAAAATAGAAGAAAATAAGATATGGGTGCAACTCTTATGGACGCCAGCATTCACCTATTGATCTTATGAGCAGCCCCTCTGAAACCAAGACCGACTCCGACTACTATTGGTATTTAGCTCTTTTGAATGATGGTTTTCCCTCTGATGAGGAAGTGATATTTGTTCTACCGTTGGCGGTCAAAACCCCTAGTGGGCATACTGGAAGCATGTTAGGAAAAGAAAAGAAAGAAGAGGAAGTTCAGGTTTCCTCTCCTCCTCTGGAAATGACTAGGAGTGGTTGTGTGTACCATGGAAATGGCACTCGTAAGGTTGGTGTGAAGGGTAAATAAGAATTTGTTGTGTGTGGGGTCTTGAATTTTTGTGTTGATGAAATTTGTTGTTACTGGTGGTCCTATTTTTGCGTGCATGGCACATACTAGTATTCGACGTCAGTTGTGCGCCCTTGTGGAATTTTGGTTACAAGGTTCGTTGTAGCTCAGATGGCAACAAAGGGAATTTTGGCAGTACTTTTCATTTCCCTTCTATGGCGGCGGTTACATTTTGGCTTTCCCCAGTTGTACCATGTTTTGCATATTCGACATGTGGGGGTTTTGAAATGCAATTAAAAATTTTATGAAATGAAAATCTGTAGTGAAATTGCATTTGATCCCAAAGCTTGTTGCTCCCTTGTCATATAAAAGGGAATTCAAGGCTCACTTGCAGAAAAAAGGAGAAAGAGAGAAAAGAAAATAGATGAAATTTTTTGGTTAGGTCTAGGTCAAGTGTACATGAATTTTACGATAGGAATATAATAAGGTGTCTATTTTGAGCTCTTTGGAAGAACATATACATATTATCTTAAATTGTTACGTATATTTGACTCACGAATATAAACGAAAGTCTAGTTATGATGCATTTTCTCTCCTGATGTGGATTTGAGTAAATCTTGAATGGAATTGTTAATACTATTTTAATTCTTCTTTTGAATGTCAATTTGAATGCATGTCTCTATTTGATGCTTTGGTTCAAGTAATCAATTAAATTCTCAAATGGAGTCATATATTTACAATCATTTGTTGGGGATTTGATAAGCAGTTGTGTATCAAAAATTGTGAGCTCAATAATGCAAAGCTATTATGTGGGTATTCCATTCCATTAAAATTTAGAGTCATTTTTGTATTACTGATTATTGTGTGTATGACTCCATTGCCCAACTCAATAAGGCACTAATCTATTTCCTTAAAGATCCACCTAATGGGTTGATCAAATTTTTGTATGGTGGCTGGCCTAGAGTTAGAATTTGAATTTACGTTAAAAATTTCTTAAATCTTTACACAAATTTTATGTTAATTTTCATGTGGGATAGCATTTGTTGAAATGGTAGCAAGTTACTTAGAAACAAACCAATTTCATAGTAAGCTTTGCATATTTTCCTTTCAGTAAAAATGATCTATGAAAATGATGTGTTCTGACAAGTACAATATCAATGAACACCAATAGGAACACTCTCCTAGGTCCCACAGAGCCTTAAGTGCATAAGATCTCAACCTATAACTAGATCTTGTCAGTTGGCCAGTCATTTTCAAGAATTTTGAATATAGGAATTGGCTATTTCTTAGAAGTTCCTTGGAGTGCACTGGAAAAAACTCCAACAGAATGGCGACTATTGGGGATGTACTTAGAAGTCCGGTGACAAATTGTCTTATCCAAGAGTCGTCTAGATCTTAGAGATTCAAGTCTTAAGAATCATTACATAGAGTCATAGTATTTTCCATTCATACTTTGGTGGATCTGAAAATATTTCTTTAGATAATTGAAAATTTCTTGCACCTGGAGAGTATCTATTGTAGCAAAGATCAAAGGATATGAGTGTGACTCCGCTGTTGGAGAAAACCCAGAATGAGATTTCAGCTTAAAAGAATTTCATGCTTTTGAAATTTGTTCCTCTGTAAAGGAGGTGGTGACTCTATCCGAAGAACCAGTTAAATTGTGAAGAAGATTTCAAGATTTGCATAAATTGAAATTAAGAAAAGGATTAACAGTTGCTACAAAGTTTCCAGGTATTCTCATAAATCTAAAGCAAGCATTATTTTGTTTCAAGGAAACTTATGAGAAAGAATTCAAGGATTAGGAGCATAGATGATTCCCTATTAGATAAATTTTCATTAAGACAGGGAATAGTAGTAAATATTTTCATAATTCTTATATAAATTTTTTGTAACTATCCATGAAGTGTGTTATTCTTTTGAGCATTACCTTTGGAAGAATTTATTTGTAAAGAATCAAGCTAGAGTATGCAGGGTGAAGAAGCCATGTCATCCCCTCGAAGGGATTTTTTTATTGAAAGGTATATGCCATTAGTCTTCAGTGGTATTGAAGGTTTTCCTAACTTGATCCTTAAGAATGTTAGGAAAATTTTTCCCAAATTCACAGGGCAAAGCTCTGAATCAACCTCTAAGCATCTACAAATATTTATGGATGTTATGGGGGATTATGAGGTGAATCACGAAGATGTTTCCATGAAAATTTTTGGTCAGTCCTTGAAGGATGATGCCAGGGATTGGTATTCATACTTTCTAGCAAGTTCCATAGCCTCATGGAGTCAACTCATGACAAGTGTTACTAAACAATTTGGTGAAAGGATGAATCATAATATGGTGAGAAATAATTTCATGGAAATCCATATAAATGAAGGTGAGTTAGTTCCTATTTTCAATATCCAATTTGCAAAGGCAATCAGAGAAATTCCAGAAGATATAAGGCCAAATGATGCAGAATATTTGGTTGTATACTTAGGAGAATTTGATAAGAAGATGAGCTTCTTATTAAGAGACAAGGAACCCAAAACTTTGCACTAGGAGTATCACATTGCCATTGATATTGAGAACAATTTGACATACTCAATAATGAAAGGGCATGTAATTGCTAGTAGTAGTTCTAGCACAACCCCCAATTCTGAACCAGGTAGATCAAAAGGTAAAAGGATTTGTCACGGAGGGGACCTCATGGATATTGTATCTAATTTACTCCCAAGAAATGTAGAATGCGAGAAAGCATCAACTTCACATCAGCCAAGGAAAGGAAAATCTGATATAGTCCTCTCTATCAAAAAGTTACATGAGATAAGAAGACATGCAAATGAGTCACCGTATGACTTATTTTAAAGATTCTTGGATATACTGATGGAGATACTTGGGATTCTTAGACCCAGTGATCGAATGTGTATTAATGTATTTTGTGAAGTACATATGATAGGGTCTAGCCAATGGCCTAAGCATCTAAAGCCTCATAGCCATGACCAAGTAGTAGATTGGATTAATAGTGTGGGAATAATTGAGCATGGTCATGTGCCCATATATGCTACTCGTGATATGAGTAATAGTTTCCATGTGGCTGATGATCAAAGGCTGAGATCACCAAGTCAAAGAGAAGCATCAGAATCAGAACAAGTGACTGTTGAATGTTGTCATTTGACTGACAACCTAGAAACAAATATAGAAAGTAATGATGAAGATGAAGAGACAGAATATGAAAACAAAGAGGTGATGCCCAATTATCTCCCTTGGGATGTCATAAAATATGAGAAAGCACAAGAACTACAAGATGAAACTTCCCAAGTTGATTCAACTAGCAGCCATCATGCATATGTTAATCAAGAGAATGCACTTAATCCCAATGCCATGGTATATATGAGGAATCAAAACAATGAGATTAAACTTGAGGAATCTACCATTGAATATGACTCTTCATATGAAGTGGAGATGGAATCCCTTGCCTCTAGTAAGGGATATGTTAATAGCCTCGCAGATGTGTGTTTCCTAGGCATTGAACAATTCTCATCATGTGAAGAATGTTCTGAACATGGGTCAATTGTTGCAGATATGAATGATGAACATAATAGCGAGATTGCTTCTCTGTGTTCTTCAAGTGATTGTACTAATTTTGAGTACACTGACTCTTTGAATTGCTTGTATCCTGATTTTAAAGATGATGAGATACATCCAATTAATGCATGGAAAAATATCTTATTTGATGAAGATGTTTTGGATGATGAAGTTGCAAATGACAATCCTTATTGGTGGAGTAATCCTCTTTTTGAGAATACTTATAATAAATGTCTGACAAGTTCCATCAAGGGGAATGTTGCGGATGGTCCATATGATGATCACAGTTATGCTAAGATGGGTGGGTTGATCAATGAAGATGCTACTTCTAATTTTCCAAGTGCTAAACTGCACAAGAGGTATGAAGATACAAATACTAGTAAGGAAGCTCTTGAGTATGATGTCAGTTCTGGATGTAATTAGGAGGATATTCATAAAGATGAATATGATTACATTCATTCTCTTGTGGTCGAGGATTATATATTTGAAGGAATGGTTGAAAAGTCAGGCATGCATGTTCTATAGGATGATTGCACAAATACTTCCCTAATATTGCCTTATATTGAGGAGAACGAATTATAGGGTGATTTTGCAGAGTATGCAGATACTTCAATACCTTTTCACCCAAGTGAGAAGCAAATCAAAGACATAGGTGATTGTGAAGATCATATAGGACAGTATGAAGCTGCAATGGAGTTCTTTGCAGACACTCCCTATCTGATTGATATGATTATGGAACTTCTTTCACCTCAAGGGGTTAACATTTATGGAAGGAAAATTGATAATAAACCTAGTTATGTTTTCTTTCCTGAATGCACTGAGGAATAATCTAGTCAAGGCTATAGTTTTTATGAGACCTTCAAGTTTGATGAACAAATTCATGATGATCATGGTGATGTGGACTATGAAGGCTTCACCTTCTTTATTCAAATTGAGGGACCTCTAATAGAAAGGGACAAAGCTGGAAATATTGCTCTAGATGGCATGAGTAGTGTTGGTCAAAGTAATAATGATGATTTGGTGTCACATACTGCTCATGTGCATTCATTGCAGAGAAAAAAGGCTAAAGTTTTTGATAGAGGAAAAATTGTTCCTGAATTATCAGAGTCTGGGGGCTCCACCTTGTAAAGTTGTCTTGTGTACATTTTTGTAAGTAGTGTAAATATGTTGGTCTAGTTTGTTTGCTTTTTGTTTGGTCTGCTTGCCTAGTCCGGGTGAGTTCCTTGGTTTTTGGATTTGTACCCTAGTCTGTTTCAACTGAAGATTATGTTTCTCACCATACCCACCAGGGGTATGCGTCCCCGAGCGTGAGCCGCTGATGGAGCTTATAAAATGTTGATGAATTTCAACTCAATTCCCATGAACCTGGTTCCCTTTTTAAACCCTTGTCCCCAAGGGAGTAGGGTTTTATTCAAAAGCATGCAAACGTTATAATTTTAGGTTGACCTACTCAGTCGATCATCGACCCCTTAAGTGATCTTTTGAGCCATCTGGCATGTCAGTTTATCGGCCCCATTAGCCCAAAGAATCAATTATCCTTTTTCCCATTGTATCAAGTCTTCTCTTAAAGTCGGGTTTCAAATTTTAGCTTAGTGACTTAAACCTCAAATCGTTAACCCTAGTGGTCATGTAGTCATCGGCTAGACCAGGTCCTATCTATTAATGCTAATGTCACTTGATGTGCAGATTTCAAGATTCGAAGATCGGGGAGAAGATTTGGACCATACCCCACCAACCCGCACGAGTTAAGTTTTAGCTAGATAAATACAATGAAGTTAGTGAGAGGCCAATGTGTGTCCAAGGTATAATGCAGGACCCACTCCCCACTACCACTCCTATTTCCTGGCATCTTCAATGAGCGATTGAGATCAATTTGGTCGAATGATCTTCACCATTCCCTGCTGGCTCGCTGGATTAAAATGGAAGGTGGTTATGACTAGCGAGATCAGCGAGATCTCAACACCTGTCCTCACTTATTCAGACCGTGGAGCCTTCACACTGTGAAGGTGTCATCTGACATGGAAGAATTTCATTGGTTGTGAAAATTTTGGCAGAGCACCACTGGAAATCAAAGGTGGTCAAACAAGAGTTGATTGTCCAATTGTCCATCAAGGAAAAAGATCGATGGATAGCATTCAAAGTTTGCAAGTAACACGTGATGGTTGTTTCTACTTTGTGAAACCAACCCGCATTAATGGTTAATATCCTACAAAGTGATTGAGTTGATCTCAATTCATGTGGAGAGGCCAATGCTAGTAATCATGAAGAATAATCTACGGATTTCCATGCAAATGGAAATTAAATGGTGATAGTACATCTACCAACAAGCTGCCTAGGTTACACATGCTTGTTAGACATTGACTGTGATCCTCATCGTCCATGCAATAAATATAGAAGGAATAGCTTCTATTCCTGTCATCTACATTTAGTAGTTATTGATTAAAGCAGGGTGGTGTGAGCAATTATTAGAGAAGAAGATGAGCAAACTAGTAAGGAGATCTACTCGCTTGAGTTACTAGAGGTCTAGTTTTGATGCACTAGAAGATGCTCCAGCCATGGAAGCTAATACTTCTGCTGAAAATCTCAGACTCGTACCCAGTAGGTGCAGTCGAAGGCTGCAATTCCAAGGTGATGTTGCAAGAAAAATGGATGATAAAGGAAAGAGCCCATTGTGGTCTCCCATGGGAACACAAAAGAAAATAAGATATGGGAATGACTCTTATGGACATTAGCATTCACCTATTGATCTTAAGAGAAGCCCCTCTGAAACCAAGATTGACTCTGACTACTATCGGTATTTAGCTCTTTTGAATGATAGTTTTCCCTATGATGAGGAAGTGATATACGTTCTATCGTTAGCAGTCAAAACCCCTAGCGGGCATACTAGACGCATGTTAGGAAAAGAAAAGAAAGAGAAGGAAGTCGAGGTTTCCTCTCCTCCTATGGAAACACCTAGGAGTGGTTGTGTGTACCATGGACGTGGCACAGGTAAGGCTGGTGTGAAGGGTAAATAAGAATTTGTTGTGTGTGGGGTCTTGAATTTTTTTGTTGATGAAACTTTCTATTACTGGTGGTCATGTTTTTGTGTATGTGGCACATTCTGGTATTTGATGTCAGTTGTGTGCCCTCGTGGAATTTTGGTTACCTAGTTCGTTGTAGCTCGGATGGCGACAAAGGGAATTTTCGCGTTACTTTTCATTTCCCTTCTATGGCAGTGGTTACATTTTGGCTTTCCCCTGTTGCACCATGTTTTGCAGATTCGACATGTGGGGGTTTTGAAATGCAAGTGAAATGTAGTTAAAATTTTGATGAAATGAAAATCTGTAGTGAAATTGCATTTGAGCTCGAACCTTGTTGCTCCCTTGTCATATAAAAGGGAATTCAAGGCTCACTTGCAGAAAAAAAGAGAAAGAGAGAAAAGAAAATACATGAAAATTTATGGTTATGTCTAGGTCAAGTGTACATGAATTTTATGATAGGAATAGAATAAGGTGTCTATTTTGAGCTCTTTGGAAGAACATATACATATTATCTTAAATTTTTACGCAAATTTGACTCATGAATATAAATGAAAGTCTAGTTCTAATGCATTTTCTCTCCTAATGTGGATTTGAGTAAATCTTGAATGGAATTGTTAATAATGTTTTCATTCTTCTTTTGAATGTCAATTCAAATGTATGTCTTTGTTTTATGCTTTGGTTAAAGTAATGAATTAAATTCTCAAATGGAGTCATACATTTACAATCATTTGATGGGGATTTGATAAGCAGTTGTGTATCAGAAATTGTGAGCTCAATAATGCAAAGCTATTATGTGGGTATTCCATTCCATTAAAATTTAGTCATTTCTATATTACTGATTATTGTGTCTATGACTCCATCACCCAACTCAATAAGGAACTAATCTATTTCCTCAAAGATCCACCTAATGGTTTGATCAAATTGTTGTATGGTGGCTAGCCTAGAGTTAGAATTTGAATTTACTTTAAAACTTTCTTAAATCTTTACACAAATTTTAAGTTAATTGTCATGTGGGATAACATTTGATGAAATGGTAGCAAGTTACTTAGAAACAAGCCAATTTCATAGTAAGCTTTGCATATTTTCCTTTCAATTAAAATGATCTATGAAAATGATGTGTTCAGACAAGTACAATACCAATAAACACCAATAGGAACACTCTCCTAGGTCCCACAAAGCCTAAAGTGCAGAAGATCTCAGTCTATAACTAGATCTTGTTAGTTGGTCAGTTATTTTCAAGAATTTTGAATATAGGAATTAGATATTTCTTAGAAGTTCCTTGGAGTGCACTGGAAAAAACTCCAATAGAATGGTGACTACTGGGGATGCACTTAGAAGTCCAGTGACAAATTGTCTTATCCAAGAGTCATCCAGATCTTAGAGATTCAAGTCTTAAGAATCATTACATAGAGTCATAGTATTTTCCATTCATACTTTGGTGGATTTGAAAATATTTCTTCAGATAATTGAAAAGTTCTTGCACCTGGAGAGTATCTATTGCAGCAAAGATCAAAGGATATGAGTGTGACTCCGCTGTTGGAGAAAACCTAGAACGAGATTTCAACTTAAAATAATTTCATGCTTTTGAAATTTGTTCCTCTATAAATGAGGTGGTGACCCTGTCTGAAGAACTAGTTAAATTGTGAAGATCTCAAGATTTGCAGAATTTGTAATTAAGAAAACGATTAACAGCTGCTACAAAGTTTCTGGGTATTCTCATAAATTTAAACTAAACATTATTCTGTTTCAAGGAAACTTATGAGAAAGAAGTCAAGGCTTAGGAGCATCGATGATTCCCTATTAGATGAATTTGCATTAAGATATGGAATAGTAATAATTCTTTTCATACTTTTTATATGCAAAGTTTGTAACTATCCATGAAGTATGTTATTCTTTTGAGAATTACCTTTCGAAGAATTTCTCTAGAAAGAATCAAGATAGAGTATGCAGGGTGAAGAAGCCATGTCATCCCATCGAAGGGATTTTGTTATTGAAAGGTATATGCCATTAGTCTTCAGTGGTATTGAAGGTTTCCCTAACTTGATCCCTAAGAATGTTAGGAAACATTTTCTCAAATTCACAGGGAAAAGCTCTGAATCAGCCTCTAAGCATCTACAAATATTTATGGATGTTATGGGGGATTATGAGGTGAACCACGAAGATGTTGTCATGAAAATTTTTGGTCAGTATTTGAAGGATGATGCCAGGGATTGGTATTCATACTTTCCAGCAAGTTCCATAGCCTCATGGAGTCAACTCATGACAAGTTTTATTGAACAATTTGGTGAAAGGATGAATCCTAATATGGTGAGAAAGAATTTCATGGAAATAGATATAAATGAAGGGGAATTAGTTCCACTTTTCAATCTCTTTTTTGCAAAGGAAATCAGAGAAATTCTAGAAGATATAAGGCCAAATGATACAGAATGTTTGGTTGTATACTTAGGAGCATATGATAGGAAGATGAGCTTCTTATTAAGAGACAACGAACCCACAAATTTGCACCAGGTGTATCACATTGCCATTGATATTGAGAACAATTTGAGATACTGAATAATGAAAGGGCCTGTAATTTCCAGTAGTAGTTCTAGCACTACCCCCAATTCTAAACCAAGTATGTCAAAAGGTAAAAGGATTTGTCACGGAGGGGACCTCATAATGGATATTATATCTACTTTACTCCCAAGAAATGTAGAATGCGAGCAAGCATCAACTTCACATCAGCCAAGGAAAGGAAAATCTGATATAGTCCTCTCTATCAAGAATTTACATGAGATAAGGAGACATGCAAATGAGTCACCGTATGACTTATTTTAAAGATTCTTGGATATACTGATGGAGATACCTGGGAGTCTTAGACCTAGTGATCTAATGCATATTAATTTATTTTGTGAAGTATATATGCCAGGGCCTAGCCAATGGCCTGAGGATCTAAAACCTTGTAGCCATGACCAAGTAGTAGATTGGATTAATAGTGTGTAAATAATTGAGCATGGTCATGTTCCAATATTTTCTACTCATGATATGAGTAATAGTTTCCATGTGGCTGATGATCAAATGTTGAGATCACCAAGTCAAACAGAAGCATCAAAATTAGAAAAAGTGACTGTTGAATGTTGTCATTTGACTGAGAACCTAGAAACAAATGTAGATAGTAATGATGAGGATGAAGAGACAAAATATGAAAACAAAGAGACCTGATGCCCAATTATCTCCCTTGGGATGTCATAAACTATGAGAAAACACAAGAAGTAGAAGATGAAACTTCCCAAGTTGATTCAACTAGCAACCATCATGCATCTGTTAATCAAGAGAATGCTCTTAATCCCAATGCCATGGTATACATGAGGAATAAAAATAATGAGATTGAACTTGAGGAATCTACCATTGAATATGAATCTTCATATGAAGTGGAGATGGAATTCCTTGCCTCTAGTAAGGGATATGTTAATAGCCTCGCAGATGTGTGTTTCCTAGGCATTGAATAGTTCTCATCACGTGAAGAATGTTCTGAATGTGGGTCAATTGTTGCAGATATGAATGATGAACATAATAGTGAGATTGCTTCTCTATGTTCTTCAAGTGATTGTACTAATTTTGAGTACACTAAATCTTTGAATTGCTTGTATCCTGATTTTAAAGATGATGAGATACATCCAATTAATGCATGGAAAAATATCTTATTTGTTGAAGATGTTTTGGATGATGAAGTTGAAAATGACAATCCTTATTGGTGTAGGAGTAATCCTATTTTTGAGAATACTTATAATAAATGTCTAACAAGTTCTATCAAGGGGCATGTTGCGGATGGTCCATATGGGGATCAAAGTGATGCTAAGGTGGGTGGTTTTATCAATGAAGATGCTATGTATGATTTTCCAAGTTCTAAAATACACAAGAGGTATGGAGATACAGATACCAGTAAGGAAGCTCTTGAGTATGATGTTAGTTCTGGATGTAAGGAGGATATTCATAAAGATGAATATGCTTGCATTCATTCTCTTGTGGTCAAGGAATGTATATTTGAAGGAATGGTTGAAAATTCAGGCATGCATGTTCTACAGGATGATTGCACAGATACTTCCCCAATATTGCCTTATATTGAGGAGAAGGAATTATAGGGTGATTTTGCAGAGTATGCAAATACTTCAGCACCTTTTCACCCAAGTGAGAAGAAAATCAAAGATAGGTGATTGTGAAGATAATATAGGACCATATGAAGTTGCATTGGAGTTATTTGCAAAAACTCCCTATCTGATTGATATGATTATGGAACTTCTTTCACCTCAAGGGGTTAACATTTATGGAAGGAAAATTGATAATAAACCTGGTTATGTTTTCTTTCCTGAATGCACTGAGGAATGGTCTAGTCAAAGCCAGAGTGTTTATGAGACCTTCAAGTTTGATGAACAAATCCATGATCATGGTGATGTGGAATATGAAGGCTTCACCTTCTTGATTTAGTTTGAGGGACCTCTAATAGAAAGGGACAAAGCTGGAAATATTGCTCTAGATGGCATGAGCAGTGTTGGTCAAAGTAATACTAATGATTTGGTGTTACATGTTGCTCATGTGCATTCATTGTAGAGCAAACAGGCTAAATTTTTTGATAGAGGAAAAATTGTTCCTTAATTATTGGAGCCCGGGGGGCTCCACCTTGTAAAGTTATCTTGTGTACATTTTTGTAAGTAGTGTAAATATGTTGGTCTGGTTTGTTTGCTTCCTATTTGGTCTGCTTGTCTAGTCCGGGTGAGTTGCTTGGTTTTTGGCTTTGTACCCTGGTCTGCTTCAACCGAAGATTTTGTTTCTTGCCATACCCACCAGGGGTATGCGTCCCCGACCATGAGCCACTGATGGAGCTTATAAAATGCTAAAGAATTTCAACTCAATTCCCATGAACCTGGTTCCCTTTTTAAACCTTTGTCCCCAAGTGAGTAGGGTTTTATTCAAAATCATGTAAACGTTATAATTTTAGGTAGACCTACTTAGTCGGTCATCGACCCCTTAAGTGATCTTTTGATCCATCTGGCATGTCAATTTACCGACCCCATTAGCCCAAAGAACTGGTTATCCTTTTTCCCACCTTATCAAGTCTTCTCTCAAAGTTGGGTTTCAAATTTTAGCTCGGTGACTTAAACCTTAAGTCATTAACCCCGGTGGTCATGTCATTGTCGGCTAGACTAAGTCCTGTCTATTAAATGCTAACATCACTTGATTTGCAAATTTCAAGATTCAAAGATCAAGGAGAAGATCTAGATCGTACCCCACTAGCCCGTGGGAGTTAAGTTCCAGCCAGATAAATATAGTGAGGTTAGTGATAGGCTAATGCATGTCTAAGGTACAATGCGGGACCCACTCCCCACTATTGCTCCTATTGTTCGGCATCTTCAATGAGCAGTCAAGATCAATTTGGTGGAATGATCTTCACCGTTCCCCATAGGCTTGCTGGATTGAAATGGAAGGTGGTTATGACTAGTGAGATCAATGAGATCTCGACACCAATCTTGACTTATTCGGACCATGGAGCCCGTACACTATGAAGGTGTCATCCGACATGGAAGAATTCCATGGGCTGTGAAAATTTTGGAAGAGCACCGCTAGAAATCAAAGGTGGTCAAACAAGAGTTGATTGTCCGATCATCCATCAAGGAAAAAGATCGACGGATAGCATTCAAAGTTGGCAAGTAACATGTGATGGTCGTTTCTACTCTATACAACCAGCCCACATTAATGGTTAACATCCTGTAGAGTGATTGAGTTGATCTCAATTCGTGTGGAGATGCAAATGTTGGTAATCATGAAGAATAATCTACAGATTTCCATGCAAATGGGAAATTAAACGGTGATGGTACATTTTCCAACAAGCTGCCTAGGTTACACATGTGTGTTAGACATTGATTGTGATCCTCATCACTCCATGCGATAATTATAGAAGGAATAGCTTCTATTCTTGTCATCTACATTTAGCAGTTATTGATTAAAGCAGGGTAGTGTGAGAAATTATCAAAGAAGAAGATGAGCAAACCGGTAAGGAGATCTGCTCACTTGAGTTCCCAGAGGTCTGATTTTGATGCACCAGAAGATTGTCCAAACATGGAAGCCAATACTTCTACTGAAAAGTCCAGACTTGTACCCAGTAGGTGCAGTCGAAGGCTGCAATTCTAGGGTGATGTTGCAGGAAAAATGGATGATAAAGGAAAGAGCCCATTGCAGTCTCCCACAGGAACACAAAAGAAAACAAGATATGGGCATGGCTCTTATGGACATAAGCATTCACCTATTGATCTTACAAGCATCCCCTCTGAAACCGGGACTGACTCTGACTACTATCGATATTTAGCTCTTTTAAATGATGGTTTTCCCTCTGATGAGGAAGTGATACCTATTCTACCGTCGGTGGTCAAAACCGCTAGCAGGCATAATGGAAGCATGTTAGGAAAAGAAAAGAAAGAGGAGGAAGCTGAGGTTTCCTCTCCTCCTCTGGAAATGACTAGGAGTGGTTGTGTGTACCGTGGAGATGGCACTGGTAAGGGTGGTGTGAAGGGTAAATAAGAATTTGTTGTGTGTGGGGTCTTGAATTTTTGTGTTGATGAAATTTGTTGTTACTAGTGGTCCTATTTTTGCGTGCATGGCACATTCTGGTATTCGACATCGGTTGTGTGCCCTTGTGGCATTTTGGTTACCTAGTTCGTTCTAGCTCAGATGGCGACAAAGGGAATTTTGGCAGTACTTTTCATTTCCCTTCTATGGTGGCGGTTACATTTTGGCTTTCCTCAGTTGTACCATGTTTTGCAGATTTGACATGTGGGGGTTTTGAAATGCAAGTGGAATGTAGTTAAAATTTTCATGAAATGAAAATTTGTAGTGAAATTGCATTTGAGCCTGAAGCTTGTTTCTCCTTTGTCATATAAAAGGGAATTCAAGGCTCACTTGCAGAAAAAAGGAGAAAGAGAGAAAATAAAATAGATGAAAATTTCTAGTTAGGTCTAGGTCAGGTGTACATGAATTTTACGATAGGAATAGAATAAGATGTTTATTTTGAGCTCTTTGGAAGAACATATACATATTATCTTAAATTTTAATGCATATTTGACTCATGAATATAAACGAAAGTCTTGTTCTTATGCATTTTCTCTCCTGATGTGGGTTTGAGTAAATCTTTGTTAATAATGTTTTTATTCTTCTTTTGAATGTCAATTCGAATGTATGTCTCTATTTTATGCTTTGGTTCAAGTAATCAATTAAATGCTCAAATGGAGTCATAGATTTACAATCATTTGTTGGGGATTTGATAAGTAGTTGTGTATCATAAATTGTGAGCTCAATAATGCAAAGCTATTATGTGGGTAGTCCATTCCATTAAAATTTAGAGTCATTTTTGTATTACTGATTATTGTGTGTATGACTCCATCGCCCAACTCAATAAGGCACTAATTTATTTCCTTAAAGATCCACCAAATGGGTTGATCAAATTTTTGTATGGTGGCTGGCCTAGAGTTAGAATTTTAATTTACTTTTAAAATTTATTAAATCTTTACACAAATTTTATGTTAATTGTCATGCAGGATAACATTTGCTGAAATGGTAGCAAGTTACTTAGAAACAAGCCAATTTCATAATAAGCTTTGCATATTTTCCTTTCAGTTAAAATGATCTATGAAAATGATGTGTTTTGACAAGTACAATATCAATGAACACCAATAGCCTCCTAGGCCCCACAGAGCCTAAAGTGCAGAAGATCTCAACCTATAACTAGATCTTGTCAGTTGGCCAATCATTTTCAAGAATTTTGAATATAGGAATTGGCTATTGCTTAGAAGTTCCTTGGAGTGCATTGGAAAAGACACCAACACACCTAAATTGCCTAGTTTGAGTGTACCTTATACCCAATGGAGATAGTTTATTTGGAGATAGCATCAGGTTTCTTATGTTGAACCATCATCCTCGATGAGGATGTGTATTTGTGTCACCCTGACAGTGTTTTTCGTTTGTTTCTTGTGTCGTGGTCCTGTTTTCCATTTTTGCCATGAGGTCTAGTATTGTGGAGTATTTTGTGTATTTGATTGAGTTGATTGATTGTACTTTGATTAATTGTTATATTAAAATAAAGATTATCAAAATTAAAAGACTTTGGGATAATTGAAATAAAAAGATTTTATAAAATCTAAGTATTGATTAAATAAAATATTATTAAAGTCTTTATTTGATTTTAATAAATTAAAATTTATGGTTTAAAAAAAATATATTTAAATAAATATATTAAATTGTTGTATTGTGCAAGAAAAATTATATGAAAGATTAAATTAATAAATTAAATGTTTTAATAGTTGATTACTTTGTGCAAATATTAAAGTAAGAGGGATTTATAAAAAACAAAAAAATAATAATAATAAATTGTGGCAACTAGTTGTCAGTAGTGGAAAGAAAATTAAATAAATTAAGTGAATTATGAAGTGCATGTTGTTACAAATGAGGGAAGTAATAAATAAATTAGTTAAGGGGTTTTTAGGAGAAAAACTATTTTTGTTCTTTTTGTGAACATTCCTCTGGTTCTTGCAATCTTTTCTTGGAAGCTTTGGAATTGGGGGTTTTTATAGTGTTGTGGAATTTCAAAAGGTGTTGAAGCTGGGGTTGCAGTAGCAGGCTGGGATTGAGCTCTGTATAAAATTATCACTTTGGCAACAGGAGAAAACTAGGTTCTTGCTAAACTTAATTTGAATCTTGTAGCAAATGGAAATGAAATAATTGGTTGCTGGAAACAAAACCATTCTGGTTAATTTTTGAATGTGCTTATGTTGTAAATACTATATAGCTCTTGAAATCTTTAATCGTTTGGGAATCTTTGTTTATCTTGTCGTCTATATGATATTCTCGCCAATTCATCTACAAATGAACAAAGCATTTGATTTTCTACAGCAGATTCATTCTCCATTCTTTATTTGGCGTAACATGCCATAGTTGATTAGTTTTTATCCTGTAGCTCACCCATCTTCTACGTACATTTGGCGCGGTATTCATCTTTTAAGATTGTTTCTACAGGGCGAATGCTTTCCTTACGCCTACCAATTGCTTTGCTTAAGGTTTCTTAATTCTTTCTCATCCTTTCAATGCAGCGTAGGAACTTATGAATCTATACTATTTAAAAACATGTTTCGAAATGTATTATTTTCATAGCTTATATACAACCTGTAGGTAGCACTATAGTTAGTGTGCTATGCTTACACTATAGTATATAATATATGCACATTCCCTCCTATTCATAAGTTTATTACAAGTATCATTCAAAATTTGAATGCTTAATAAATACGCCTAGAATTTGATACATAGTCATTTTATTATAAGTGCATGAATGTATATATATATATGTGTGTAAATGTATATGTGTGATCTTTTATAATTTTTTTGATTGCTTTTGTTAACAGCAGGCTAAAGTTCTTAATGTATTCTCTTTTAATATATATACATATGTGTGTATATGTCTATATATAAATATATATAGTAAATACATATATATATATATATATATATATATATATATATATACACATATATGTATACATATATTCATGTATTTAATATTGCATGAGTCTATGTATTTTGAATTGAGTGATCTAATACATAAGAAAATTAAATAATTATTCTTGATGTTGAATAATGTTTTCTATTGCAATTATTTAGTAAAAGTAAATTTAAATTCCACTATGGGTTAATGGTTACAAGAGGTATTATGTGTTTTTGTCAGGTTATGATATTGGTTGTTGTAATGTATAGGGAATTGATGATGTTTTTTATATTTATTTGTTTGATGAAGAGCTTACATCACCATGTATTCAATTACTATATTAGAAGAATTGTAGTCTCTTTCTGAAATTAGACAATTAGAATAATGTGTTTGACTATGGTGAACCTATCCTGTTTTCAGTCATTGATTTAATTAGAGGCCAAGTTAATGTGTCTTATGAGATGAGAAAATAATGTTTTTCATGGATGTAAGGTCAGTTGCTTGGTTGGATCTTATGTTTGATTTTGGGCTTTGGAGTGATTTTGGTTATCATCTTTTTGTGGGAGTCCTTTGTGTTAAACAGAATGGGGATGCTTCCAGAGGTTTGGGAAAATATGTAGTGGTTGGGTTGTTGTGTTGGACCCTTGTGTTTATTGATATTGTACTTGCTATGAGTTGTTGTGGGTCTTTAGTCATGCACTCGTTATCAGTGTTCAGTTGTGTTTGAGAGAGAGATGGTTCATGCCTTGCTCAGGATTTGTATTTTGTGGTTCTCATTTCATGTGCATGATGGATTTACTCTGATGTTTTAGTTGGGTCTCGTAGCTGCTAGCAGGGGGAGTGGTTCTTAATGGGGGCCAACGCACAAAGTGGCATTGGGGTAACCCATGTGAGAGTTTCTTAACTCAATGATAACTTAAAAGGAATTAGGGGGTTGGGTAGTTTAAACAAACATTAATCAAGATAAGTGAATGCCTCACCCATTCTTGTAGTGCTCGTATAGGATAAGGATGGGTCGAGAAGGCTTGGTTGGCAAGACCAACTTCCTTGTCCTCACGAAAGGAAGATTGGTTTTGCATGTGTCACCCTATGGGGCTAGCACCTAGGGAGAGGTTGTCAGGGTAACCATAGATGGGGGCTTGTGCCTAGTGAGAGGCTATCAGGGTAGCCCATGTCACGACCATGCGATGAAAATATTTCCTCTGTAGGCTAGTATTCCTTTGTTTGTTCTCTTTCCTTGTCAAGTGATGTCCTCTGGAAGCAATGTATGATCATTTGTGATGCGGTTGGTGTGATGTCAGTTTTTCTTTGTTTAGCCTTGTTTGTCAATTGTGGTCATCTTGTTGTTGTTGTGATGGGACCTTGATGCTATCTCCTAGCACGGGGGGTGGACCTTAGGGTTCCACATGGTTGGGTGGAATGCGCCTTGTACTCCATTGGGTTCCCTCACTTGGTTCGTGTTTGTGGTGACTACTCCTAGATTTGAAGGATTATGCACTTGTTCTAGTTCATGTGGATTATTATTCATGTACTTTTATTGTACCATAAATCTATTGTAATATGTATTATACTTTTGATGTATTCTCCTCACATGTATATGAGGAGACATTGATGTTAAAATGTAATGATGTAATGATGTAAATGAATGTTGAACTCTCTTAAGTAATAGACAATGTAAAAAATGCTTTTATATAGGTTAGTTAGTTGGATTGATTCTAAATGATATCTATTGATCATGTAATGGTTATTTCATATTATTTGATCTTGTAAATGATGATTAAAAGTAATTTCATATTGTAGATGGAATTTAATTAAATGTAATGACTTTCAATTCTTACTAGTTTAGATAATGGGAATCTAGTAGCGTAGTCACGGGCCTTAGAGGACTTAGGTTAGAATTTAAGTTAACGTTTCATTTGCAATCACGTGTATACTATACTTTAAAAAAAATTGTTTGTTTTTAGGTGTTTAGTTTGTTGTCCTCTAGGGTTTCGTGGCGGGGCATTATAGTAAGAATGGCATTGAGTAGAGTACATGACTGCTACTTATGGATAGACATGCCCGACATGATATCAAAGTTATAAGGGAAGTGACAAGACTTTGTGCTATTGGACCTATACCCATATTAAAATTTGTAAAGAATAGGGTCAGTGTAGGATCATGGGGGTCGAAACGGGGTCAAAATGAGGCCCTTAAGTTGCAATAAAATTTTAGAAAAATAGAGTCAGGCAACTTGACATAAAAATTTGAATAGGTTATTAACATAATTTGAAAAATATTTAAGAACAAAATTTGTAGAAAATTGAATGTAGTTTCTAGGCTACTAGTCATTTTTTGGAAAAAAGTAAATCTATTTTGCAAAAATTTGAAATTTCAATGTAGTGGTACTAAATTTTCATGAAAAGATAAAAAGTAGGTGTGTGTCTGACCACCCTAAGTACAAGAAAAAATAATTATTTTTTTATGAAACTTTCAATATATGTAGAGGACACATGCCTGGATGTGCCGGATTTTTTTTGTAATTTTTTTGCATGTAAATAATTAGTTATGATTTTTTTATTAGAACATTTCAAAATTATTAAAATTTGTTTGTCTGACCACCATAACTTGGTCAAAAATTTATGAAATTCATTTTTTTTATCCTATAGTATACGAATCATAGAATGTGACACATCTTTCATATTCAAAAAATGTGAAATAGTTTGAAAGTTATAGAAGTTTTTCAATCAACCTATCAATTAGGACTTTAGTCATAATGTATGTAGAAAATCAATAATAATTATTTGTTAAATTCAAAATAAGGCATATCTTATATTGGTGGAAAGCTAATAATTTTTTCTATAAACCCTTTTCGTTTCATCAAATTCAGATAAAAAAAGTCATCAGCCACAAGGGCGAACTTAAAAAAACTAAGTTTTGTAAACACGTTTTGAGTTGACTTTCTAGGTTTGGCTATCTCGAACCAAATCGTGAGCATGTTGATTTTGTCAAAAAAAATGGATATCTATTACTTGTATTATTTATATAATACATAATATTTAATATATTATATATTACATATTGTGTATTATATATTATTATAATGTATATTATTATATTACTTATTATATTATTTTAAATATTATAAATTATTATATTATATACTATATACTACATATATTTTATATAGTCTATTATATATTGTATATAGTATATATTAAATATTATATATTATATCAATATTATAATATATATATATATATATAGAGAGAGAGAGAGAAGGGGTGTGAGAGATAGAGGGAGGGAGAAACCCGAGAGAGAGACATTTGGGAGGGATAGAGGGAGAGAGAGACTAGATAGAGTTATCTAGTTAGGGAGAGAGAGAGAGAGAGAGGAGTGGGATAAACTTGAGAGAGATAGAGAGAGAGAGAGAAAGACCTGAGAGGTAGATGGAGAGTGAGAGATACCTGAGAGAGAGAGACCTGAGAGAGAGGGAGAGAGGGAGTGGGAGGGACTTGAGAGAGAGACTTGAGAGGGAGATGGAGAGTGAGAGTGGGAGCTCGACCAGAGAGAGAGAGGGAGAGGGAGAGGGAGAGGGAGAGGGAGAGGGAGAGAGGGAGTGGGAGAGAGAGACATATTAATATATAATATAATTTATATGGTATATAATTATACCTTAATAATAATAATATTAATATATATAGTATTATTATATAAATATATAATATATTAATATATAATAAATATATATATCATAATATATAATATAAAATATATCATAACATAATATATTAATAATATTATGCATTATGAAGTTTAGTTTTTTTTAAACTAAACAAGACGGATACCCATTATAAACATATATCCATTTTATTTTTTAAAGGTTTAGGGTTTAGTGTTGTGTAAAACATAATGGATACGTGTTTCAAATAGATATCCATTTAGTGAATCATATAAAAAAACAAAATGGGACTGTTTTGAGTATTCCAACAGTTCCCACATTCTCTTTGTCATTAAAATCTCGTGTTTTCTATCTGTATCAGATAAATTTCAGCTTTTGGGAGATTCTTTTACACTTTTTCAACCTTTACAATCATTTGTGTGCTCCTTTTTGTTTGTGCAATGGGGATTAGTAGTCACTGTAAGAGAAAAGGAAAGATAAAACTAGCAACATATGAAATTGAAGCATATAAAGCAAGAATAGAGAAAGTCATAGGAAAAGAATACAAGGTATGACAAATACTCAAGTTGAGGCTTCTTCTCCACTGTTAAATGTTAATTCAAGTGAAGATGAAATAGAATTTGAAAATATTGAACATCATATTGAATTTGAAAATGAAAATATTGAAATTGAAAATGAAAATGTTAACAACATTGAAAATGAAAAAGTTGGAATTGATATCTAGAAGATGTTGAAATTGGTATTGAAAATGAAAATGCCAATAACATTGAAAATATTGATATTGAAAATGAAAATGTTGGAATTGTTATTGAAAATGTCGATAGCATTGAAAATATTAAAAATGAAAATGCTAATAACATTGAAAATTTTGAAAATGAACATTATGTATCATCTAATTACATGAGAACCCCTAAATGGTTACTTGAAATAGATGAGAACATAATAAATAATCTTGATGGAAATAGGTCATCACGAATAGTTTTTGTTGTGGGCTACCAATTTGTTCAATCAATACTTTTCTGATAAGACATTAACCAAACAATGTCAACTTTTTTGTGTAATTGCTAAAGTCTTACAAAATGAGACCATTATTAAGAAAATTGAAGATTCGTGTAACCAAAAAGTTAGAAAAAAATTGTATTATTATAAAAATAAATAAATAATGCTCCAACTTCTATTGGGAAGACTAGTAAGGAAAAATATAAAAGAGTTGCTCATAGAGTGATCACAACCTCACTAGTAAGCCATCATTTGAGAAAGGCCCATTTAATGAGACAAACTTGTATTGATTTAAATTTAAATCATAATTATTGAATAGAGCACTCTCAAGAAAAGGAAGACTTGATAGTCCTCTTCAAAATAATATTTGGGATTTTAGTGGGAGGCTTCCACGTGTTGATAAGAAGCTAACTTATAATGTAAATATGCAAATTGAATTTTTTTGGAACTCTCACTCTAGAGTATCACCGAATGTGAAAGATGTTTTAAAGTTAAGAATTGATAATCGATATCGCACACTGCATCCTAAAAATTTCTTGGAATGTAGCCAAACAATTTTGTACAAATAATTTTGTGAAGAACATCCAAATTTGCAAATCTCACAAAGGGATGTTGAGTCTTGCAAGCCATTTTATTATGTACCTATTAATATTCGTAATACATGTTGTAAATACCACTTGAGTTTTCAATATATCATGAATTATTATGACATATTTGTTCTACTATGTATAATAATGAAATGTTGTAGTAGTGTCATGCAATACAACTTCCCAAGTCATCTAGGGACTTATTAGATTCATTTTTATGTGTTAGAGGTGATGGTTGTTTTTTTTATAGAAATGATTGTTTAAATAAAATGTGTTTGTAATGTGGTGGTTTATCGAATTTTGTAACATGTTTTTATGAGGGCAGTGAACATGATTTTGCTAACAAGATTGTTGAGAAAAAAAGGTTTTAGATAGTCAAATACACATTGAAGAGTGGGGTTAAGGTTATAGACGCGAGTTGGTTACAAGAGAGGTAAGTATTGCTGATTTTATTTATGATTCTAAGAAAAATATTTTCTATAAGTATGCAAGGCATAGCCACATATCATAGTGGTTGGATTGGTAATTCACGATGTATAAGGACTCTTTCCCAATTGGAACTATTATATCCGTAGTTGATTTTACTGAAAATTATATATTGCAACCATAGAACGACATGTAATCACAATATTGTAATTCTATTCAAATTGCTATTTTTTTCCACATAACATATAGACATACCCCTGATAGTATAAAAGAAGACAAAAAGATGATTAGGGAGTACCATTTTTACATGAGTGATGAAAGATCTCATTCATATGAGTTTGTGCAACATTGTTTTGCATTATTTTTTTGAGTTCTTGCAAGAAAAAGGTATTGCAATGGGTCAAAATCTCATTTGGTTAGATAACTACATAAGGAAATTCAAGAATGCTCGCATGTTTTATTGGTTGAGTAGGATGCATATAGAGAGGGGTGTACCACATATTTGGAGTTTTTTTTAAGTTGGGCATGGAAAAGGCGAGCATGATGGTTCAAGTGCATGTGTGAAGAGAGCTTTGGTTAAGGAACAAATGAAGATCAGAGGTGGTGCAACTTTCAGTGATGCATGTTCTATTGTTGATTGATGTACTTATGCATTATCATGAGGAGGGACACTTGATTCATAAGTGTGCAGGTTTTTCTAGTTGGTTGAGGAGGGAACAATGGGAGAAAAAATGGAATGCCAAACAATTAGAGAATCTTTAAAGATAAATTCATTTTGAAGCTCAAATGTGGGTGCATGGACCATATGGACACAAGATTTCGCTTGTTTCTATCATCTAATTATATTTAGTGTGATTGGGATCAATGCAAGTCAAGTGAGTGGCTAGATGCATGGATTCCAAAGTACCTAACCCCTTTATTTATAGCACAATCCTCTTTAGAAGATGAAATTGAAAGTTCACTTGACTATGACCATATTTCAGATCTTGTACAACTAGGACATGACTATGTAGTTGTAGCACCATAGGGGAATGAAGAGGGGTTGGGTCCTATTGGTTGGAATGATGTGTATAGGGAAAGAAGAAGCTAACACAACCGATGATAGATGATGATGGGTTCATGTGTCCTACATATTCAATTCTTGTTTCTAGAACTTGGTTGCATTACCATTTCATCATCATTTAGGTTGTTTAGAATAATATAGATTTGTTATTCTAAGCATCTTTTCTAGTTTGCATTCCCATTTCATCATCATTTAGGCTGTTTAGAATAATATAGATTTGTTATTCTAAGTATCTTTTCTAGTTTGCATTACCATTTCATCATCATTTAGGTTGTTTAGAATAATATAGATCTATTATTCTAAGTATATTTAGTTCACTAGTACATAAACAACAATAAATGACTAAAAAAACTACTAAAAACTACTTATAAATGACTGAACATGGTCGTGTGACTAGTAGTAGTTTAATGCTAATCATTTATAACATGACCGAATTGATGACTAAACCATTTTTAGTCATTTAGTCGATCGATTTGGTCATTAATTTAGTCATTTGGTTGATCGATTTGGTTGTTGATTTAGTTTTCTGATTGATCAACTTGGTCGTTGATTTAGTCGTTTGATTGATCAATTTGGTTGTTGATGTAGTAGCTAATTTGATTGATTTGACAATGTTTTTAGCTGTTAATTTAGTCATTTATTTTTTTAAACTGGTCACTTATTTAGTTATTTTTTATTCACTAGTATATTTAGTCATTAATTTAGTCATTGATTGATGTTTTTGATTAAGTGAGCAAGGAAAGGGCCTTGACCCTTACAGATTATAACAACATGGTAAAGAGTAGCAACCATTTAGAAAAACAACAAGAGGAAGCAATCCTAAAAGACACTTCCCCAACCCATCAACCAAAAACTTAACCAATACCCTCTCGATCAAACATTATAGCCCTATCAGACATCGCAAAAAAATACAACCTTTTTTTCTTGAAATCACACTAGTAGATCGGGCTATAATCGAATAACCTAGGAGTAGTGTCCATATGAAAACTAAAACTATTAACATGAATATAATTTAACATATGAAAGTCTAGGCACCATCGACCAGTAGCAGTCTTAAAACTAGCATGAGTAGCATAAAGAACCATAACAACAAAAGACAAAAAAGAAAAAGATAAGACCAAGGACTAAGCATCTTGAATCAAACTTCAAGCTTTCAGCAAGTCTTTGAAAGTGTCTTTGACCTTCTCCTTCAGCTCCATCTTTCCTGATAAATCATCTTCACCCTCTGACGCCTTTTTCCTTTGTTGCTTCTTGATTTTTCCTTGACTCAAAACCATAGCCATAACCACCTTTTTCATAATAGTATCCATCACCATGCACAAATTCATCACTATCTTTTCAAGAGCCTAGATTTTTCTATCCTTATCATCCACTTGCATCAATTTTTCCATCAATTCCAACCTCTCCTCCACCTTTCTAATTTTGTTAGTGCCAAAACCTATGAACTTCTCTTCATTATGGTTTTCAATTTCCATAACCTTCGAGTCCTTTGTAACATTTTCGTTGTTCACAACCCTCTACATATCTTCATTAGCTTCTTGACTGACATCTTACTGTGAATCCCCTTCCATTTCCTCATTGCTTGAATCCTCTTCCTCAACAGACTCACCACCAAGACTATCCAGAATTTCCTCTGTAGAGGAATCAAAATCTTCCTTTATTGCCTTCTTCTCCTTATTATCCTAAGAACCAAACACACATTTTTCCCCATAAATTTTCAACTTTTTACTGCTACCCGATCCCTTTGACACCACCAAAGCAAGACTGATAGACCTTCGGCCCACTAGAGTAGAACAATCCAAGTTGTTATTGTCATCTAGGATAGTAATAATACTTGGGTCAGCTCCCAATTCCCTAATAAGCAACTTCCTTTTTTTGTTTGTATCAAGGCCAACAGAAACAACACTCTACTTTTCAAGAGTGGCTTTAAGAAGATCCAACCGTCATTGATTGATGTTAACTAGTCACTTATTTAGTCATTTTATTCATTGATTTCCGTCCATTGGTTATATATTTAGTCATTAATTTTAATCATCATTTTGATCAATTTGGTAGTTTATTTAATTTTTTTTGTATACTGATTTCTGTCAATTAGTAGGTATATTGATACATTGTTTATTAATTTTATAATCATTATATTTAGTCATATTTATTCACCAATTTTTGTCAGTTGGTAGTATATTTAGTCAATGGTAGTTTATTTAATTATTTTTGTTCATTGATTTCTTCCTATAAGTGCTAGAAATGAGGCAATTCTTTAATTGAGGTTAAAACATATAAAAACATAGAAAAACATAATCAATCATTCATTTACACATAATGAAATAGTTATTAAGAAGGAAAAATACTAAAATTTTATTGAGAAAATGCGTTCTTATAGCAGATACAAGACATAAATGTGTCTTTGCTTCAAAAAATGTACTATTACAAAGTGTGTTTCTCACTATTGTGACTAAGAAAATTGAGTTACAATTCCTTTTTTTTTTCTTATGCAAGATATTACAATTTTGATGACAATTCTATGTTGCAACTTATTTACAACTGCACATACATGTAAGTTGTTTTGGCCTCCTTTAATGGTTTAATAACTAAGCCCTTAGAGCTATGACTTAGAGATTGGACATTTGCACTAAGTAGATATCTCACTCATTATGAAGGTGCATTTCATTTATCAACCCAGTGACGTAAACTTGAAATGGGTCAGCGCTATATGTGCACTAGAACTCTACTATAGTCATCCATAAACTAGGAAAGAAACAATGTTGGAAATAAAATGTTGAAAGGAAATCAACTTAAACACTAGGCATAAATCAACATCTGCACTAAGCATTAACAATTGGACTAGAAATGAAGGAACAGTCATAGAACAAAATTTTAGTGGCTATAGGAACAAACAGTTGTTGAAATTGAAACTAACTACTAAACACAAAATAACTTCTAAACTAATTAGGTGGAATTCTCACCAAGTGGGTCCCATTGGGTGAGTCTCCCTTACACTAACTCAAATGAAGCAACTCAAAATATCATATTATTTCTTGAAATCATGTTTACAACATCTCAACAATATAACTGTATTACTAAAACTGGAAAATGGGAATACAAATTTAGAACATCCAACCTTATCAAAAGGGGCATTCGACCATTATTTGTAGAGAGAAAAACTATTGATTAACCCTAACTACCTAGGCAGTCAACTCCATTAAAATAGGAGGATTCCACTTATTGAAAGCATAGAAAAAGATGGAGAAAGTTATGCATGTGCTAAATTGGTCAAAGTAGACTTGCTCCAATAGGAATATAGCACAACACACTTCCTATATTTTCTCAACAAATGAATATGACCATTGGGCATGTGCAGGATCATGGTATGCCAAAAAGTGGCAATGGAGAAAAAAATACGTGTTTCTACGACTCAAAAACGCGAAAATGGTGAGTTGACTTTTTGGGGCTCGGTAGTCGAGGTAGAGAAAAAACCTAGATTTAAGAATCGGATATCCGATTTGGATCGGATATCCGATTTTGTTGACATATATATATATAATATTTCAGGCGACCAAAACTCATTTTCACATTTTCATTCAGCTTAACCGCAGCGGGCGCACAGTGGAAAGCGCAAATCAGATATCCGATTTGAAAACCATCTCCAACAGGTAAAATTCTCAATTTTTTATTTGCTCTAATCAAATTTTCAATTAGATTTGTTTAATTTTAGTTGATTTTTTTCAAAATAGGGTTTTTTGGTAGATTTTTTATGAAAAATTTGAGTTTAGCATGGATTTTGATGAAAATTGAATGTTTGCAATGGATTTTCACTTAAAAATAGTGTTTTTTATGTATTTGGATTAAAAATTAGAGAATTTTATTAATTTTTGTTAAAAACTAGGGTTTTTGTTGGATTTTAAAAAAAAACTAGGGTATTTTTATACTATTTTCATTTATATTGTCTGATTTTAATTAGATTGATTTGTTTTTATATTTAATCAGGCATTAGCATTAAATTGTTTTGAATCTTGTAGAAAATTTATGAGCTTCATGACCTTGTGTCACTTCACTAATACCCACGTGAGATGTAGTTGTAGACTTATGGCTTCCTATGTTGCAATCATAGCCAATGTTGAGCTTGATTCTTATAACTCTTTCACTCAACGTATTATGTCTACCCAATCCATCTTATATTCCCTCCCTAGTCCTACATTACCCATGTCTTTTTTGTAACCTAACATTTATGTGGACTTGGCATATGTTATTTCTAAGGTCCCCAATGATAATCTAGAATAATTGGATAAAGACCTACAATGAATTCAACAATTCTTAAGCATTGAACCTTTGGATGGAGAAGCAATCCCTCTTTTGGATAGCATTGGGAAGTTGGTAAATGATTAGGAAGGGATAGAAGTGTTACGTAGCCTAGCTAATATAGTAGATTCTAATATTCCTTCGGTAGCTAGTTTCACGAAATTTTTGACTAATGCTCAAAATCCTTTTGGAAAATAAGTTTCCTCTCCCACAATAATGCCTTCTATTCCCAACTTTACACCTCCAATCATAGCATCAATGATGGAATATAACAATGGTTTAAACTCAAGCTTAGGAATTTCTAGTGGAAATTATAATAGTTTTGTCCCTTCACCTATAACACCTCCATATTCATCACCCCTCCTAAACATGAAATATAATATCCCACCATTCCTCCATACTAGTTCACCATACTTGAAAAACTCTCACAACATGTGGCCCAATGATTTTGTGATAAATCAACTTTTTTATTTAAAGCATGAGATTATTACAACAACAAATTTCAAACTTAAACCAAAATCAAACCAATAGTAAACATCCAAAATACCTTACACATAGTTCATTAATGTTCACTATTTTAAATACACCTATACTACAAAACATTGAAATACCTCGCTTTGGAAAGTACAATGGTAAAAAATATCCTAATAACCATTTGTTAGTTTTTACTACCTTGTGTAGAGACTTTATTTTTGAAGATTCACTCATAGTGAAACTCTTTTCTAGATCATTGAAAGATATGGCCTTGGATTGGTTTTGTTCATTGTCAAACAATCAATTACCTCCTTTACACAACTCATTAGTGATTTCCTCCAACACTTTCAAGTGAACATCAGTCCTCAAGTTACATTAACAAATTTAGTTCATTGTAATCAAGGACCTAAAGAGAAAATAAAAAAACTTTATGAAATGATACTAATCCCTTTATTTGAAATTCTCCTATAGTCTTCAAGATGTTGACATTCAAAGGGTGTTTATAGGTAACTTACAAACTAATATTCAAGATAAGAAATTGCTAATGAAATATCCATCCTTAACACGTTTTTGTATAAACCTTCATGATTATCGAATATCGATTAGTTGGTATGAAGGTACCCCTTCATAGGCTCCTATTGGTCAATCATATAAGTCATGCCTCAAAACAACTATCAATCATTTAAAAAGAAAAACAAAATATTCATTACTTGATAAACATTCATGTCAAACTGCTCATAATATTGAGACAAAAGTAACTACTATAAACATAACTCTAGATATAAATTTAGGCCATGAGATAGGAAATTTTCATAGTTGTTTGATTCTCTCCATGTGATCATGTTGCAATTGTTAAACAAGAATATGATTCAACTTCCTCCAATTAGTCATATTCAAACAATTAAACCTTTACCACCAAACTTTAATGCAAAAACATTTTTCAATATCATCGTTACACCTCGACATGATATGGAAAGATGTAAGCATATTTATAACCAAGTGCAAGACCTCATTCTAATCAAATCCATTTGGATGACCTATTAATGACAAAGGAAATAAATTGGTTTCACCTAATCA
Source organism: Sequoia sempervirens (assembly GCA_007258455.2). Taxonomy (NCBI): domain Eukaryota; kingdom Viridiplantae; phylum Streptophyta; class Pinopsida; order Cupressales; family Cupressaceae; genus Sequoia; species Sequoia sempervirens. The sequence goes on from VDFB02078333.1 coordinate 28,969, forward strand.
ATACTTACAAATATTTACAAGCCCATTGCCAATTCATTCAACAAAGCTTTGTTCAATACAATATTAATGAAGAAGATTATGAAATATTGTTATCCCGAGGGA
>VDFB02078334.1:0-12680 GCA_007258455.2 Sequoia sempervirens
AGCTCTACATTGCTGTCAATGCACCTTTTTTGTATATGTCCCAAGTTGATCGTTATTCCAGATTTGTCCCGATGGGTGTTTTGGAGATTACTTGGATGTTTTGGCAATTGGAAGGGTGAAACTTGAATATTTGTACTTCATTTCAATACCACATCATCTTATTTTCTGTTTATGCACATTTTGCATTCTCTCCTTTTACAATCGTTGGGTTATTGTAATAAATGAACTAAGATAAAGTTCCATCAGGGGGGTTTCTTGCATAATAATCTTATTAGAATGTAGTTGCACTTTGATCTCCATCTTCATCTTGATTTTATGATAGCTTCGCGTAGGTTAAGCTGGTTTCCTAGTTTCTTTTGGCCACATTTTTGCTATTGCTTGACACATATCAGATTCATCGGTTCACACTTTAGTTGAGAGATTATGTTTCTTGATCCACATTGGTTCAGATCCTTCTTAGTTTGAGGGCCATGTTTTTATGGTTAATGTTCTAGATTCTTCATGGTACTTGTTCCTATGGAAGATTTTTAGTCATAGTTTGACATCGACATCGAGATACATGGTTTCTAGATTCTGTCATCATTTCATCTACTGTTGCTTCATAGATTCCAGGGTTGTTCCAGTTTGTGAGTTTTCCAATGTTTCATGGCATCGGGTCTGCTGTCACATTATTATGATTTTAGTTTGGATTCTTGTAGGCAGTATGCCTTGCTTGTTGTTGGATTGGTTCCGTTCTTACTCCACCCAATCTTCTTCCAATGCTTCTTGCCTTGATCACATCTCATTGTAGGGAGGTTTTTGTCCCCACTTTGGGTTTTCCTTCTCTACCTCATTATTGCATTTTGTACTTGGGTACGATCGGGCCTTGTTCTTGGGGACCCATTCATGCTTTCTTGCATTCATCTTAGTTTTAGGTGCATGTTTTTTTAGTCTCCCTAAGTTGCACTTATGGGGGGGTGTTAGTGTAATTAATATTTAATTACACTTGCATAACTTTACTTGGGTAATATTTAATTCCTAGGTTTATTATTCTTATCCTTATCTTTTTGAGCTATCTTGTTGCTCAAGATAAGATTAGGGTTATACATATTTGCTTTTATAAAGCAAATGATATCTTGTAATTAAGAATTCCTGAATAATATTATGTTGCACATCTTTTTGCAATAGCTCTGCTTTTTCTGATTTTCTCTTCTATGGAAGGCATTTCTGGTTTGCATTTCAGATCTTGGTTTCTAACATTCTGCTCAACCTGTTATTCCTCCATATTACAAGCATATCCCATTATCTTTGAAAATTCTTGTTACTCCCTTACTCACAAGATTTGATCTACCAAGGTTTTAAAAGTGTATCATAAAAGGAGATCCTCAAAATCATGTCTCTACTTGCACTTCTCTTTATAGTTATTTTCTCTTCTAATATGCTTTGTTAGCAAATATTTTCCTATATTCATTGAAATATGCCACACTAGATTGTTTTTATTCACTTCCTGATAATTTTATAAATAATTTTGAGCAATTGGTAAACTAGTTCCTCTAGCACTTACAAGAAAACATTGAATTGTAAGTCACATTTACTAATCTTGTCCACTGTAAGCAAGGAAAAATGAATAGGTAACTTAATTTGTCTTTCATTATCAATATATTTTCTCAAAAATATCATATGCCCTACTAGAATTCGATGTGCACTATGTGTTCATTGGGAATTTGCAACCTGCAGTACGAGATATAATTATTTTGATGAAATATAATTATTCTAATGAAATATAATTATTTCACACGTTTATGCACAACCTTGTGATATTATCAACAATTTGTGAGTCAATATGGGGGATCTACCTCATTGAATACCACTGATAGCTAAGGTGGTGTTCTTCCTCACAAAACTATAAGAAAATAAAATATTTCTTATAAAACACAAATTCCATTAATAATTCTCAAACCTCTGATGCACCTATTGTAGTTCCTTAAAGGTGTATATAGTTTACTAAAATGTCTAAATATTTATATAGTATTATATAAAAACTACTAAAAAATGTAATCCAAATTTCTCCTATTCAACCTCTTCCAACTAACCAACCTCTTCCTGCTTTGTATGAACCAAACACTTTTTTCAATTTCATCAAGTACCTGGACATGATATAGTATATGTCTTTGACACTTATTGCAAGACCATATTGATTTAGGTTCTATCCAAATTCTCGATGGACCTAACAAGTCAACCAAGTTTGTTGTGAAGCCAAAAAAAATTATACTAATTCTTTCCCTACACATTATGGGTTGATACCACAAAGCTGGTTTACAATTTCTAGGAGGATTTGATTTTTGCTGAAATCACATATTTTTAGAAAATATAATGATTTAAGCCTTAAAAAGTTCCATTTAAAGCATTACAATTGAATATGGTTTTATCAAACTACCTTAAATAAAACCCCCTTGGATAGAACCCCACTAGTTTTAAACCATACCTATAACGAAGTCTCCTTTACACCTATCAAAATACTGATAAAAACTACTTTTGATTTACCTTTTGGGGATCAAATGAATTCATTTAAAACTTATTTTTGTAAGTATGTAGTCCTTATTATAATCTTCCCAAAAGTATAATTTTAAATAAATTTAATTTAATTATTATATTTATTTTTATTTCTTGTGAATGTGGTTTTCACCAAAAATCAAGCTCTCTATTTTGCACATGTGGAAAAATAGCAGATTATCAAAAAAAAAAATTAAAAAATATGAGTGCACCAGATATTGAAGTTATTGATCCAACAAAGAAAACAAATTGAATTTTGATACATACAAAAAAAGTTACATGTTGTACAGTCGCGCTATGTCTAAATTATAATTGGTTTGACTTTGAAACTTGATTAAAGAAAAAATATTTAATAAAAAGCTATCTAACCAAGTGGAAGCTCTAGATATCGAAGTTATAAATCTAAATTCAAAAGAATTATAATTTTATCCTTCATGGAAAAAAATTTATGCGTTATACAGTGAGCATCACTTTTTAAAAATGTCGTTTTCTAAAAAAAAACTAGTTTTCAGGGAGATGGAAAAAGAAGTGTAATCTAATTCAAAAATTTTTGAAAAAAAATATATTTATAATTTATAGAAAAAATCTCATGAAACTCTAGCTTTCATCATCTTGAAATTCCTCACGATTTAGCCGCTATAGGTGCCCAAAAGTGAAAATTTAGTTGAAAAAATTATTTCGGTCGAAGTTTGGCCAAAATTGTAAAACCACTATTGTGGGATCACCCTATGCTAATTACATTAGACTTGATTCTTCTCCTTCTACTTCTAAGCCTCTTGTTGCATTCAATGATGTGGTGAGTATGGTGGATGCTTACCCTTGATCATCTTGGACACAAAATACTCCTACCCCTATCATGTCCTCTTCTAATGATATGCCTATTGGTATAGAGGATGGTAATTTGTATATACCTACTCAATTCAATGATAAAACCATCAATGGAGTTCTTGTTGACCTTGCTAATAGGGTTATTGTCATTACAAAAGAAATCCTCTACATAAACCAATTTCATTGAGACAATTATGATGATTCACAAGTATGCATATAAACACATGATGGATTATCTCTTCCAACCACAAGTTTTATCACTTTGTTAGTCCTGGTTGGATCCAAGTGTGTCTAAACCATATTTTTAATCATTCTTGAATCAAACTTATTTTGTGTAAATTTAGGCATTCCATGGATAACTTATATAGAAGTAGTTTCTTTAGTGGTTCATAAATTCTTTAATTTTTCACACAATAGTATAGTGTAGATTATTCACCATGCTAGATACAAACCATTTATATCACATGGAGAATTTTCAATTGATCATTTATGGCCTTCAACTCTAGGACCCTTGCAACCTCACAAAGACCTTTTATTTAAAGCATATCAAATTTCAAAGTAAGTCATTTAGGATCCTCTTATTTAGCACCTTCTTCTTCTTCTCACACAATCACTTCCTCTTCAATCACTCAACCATTGCAACATCCTTATTTCCCTATGCCTCCCCATTTCACAGCTAAGGATAAGCATGTTCCATTAGGATGACCTCTCATTACTCCTAAGGTTTAATAGCCTCCAATGGTTCCTCATGTTCCTCCATATATTGCTATGAAAAAATGGGGAAAGACATCCATGCTACATAGATCTTAGATCCATAGGTCTTTCATCCTCATGTGGTTCCCATTGCTCCCAGACTTGCCCCTCCAATAGGAAAGGGAAATTATCTCATGGAATGGGAATTGCTCCATGCATCAATAACACCCTACCCTCTAGTGATACATCATGTTCCTCCAGCTGTCCCTACAAAAAAAAAGAGGAAAGGAACTCACGACATAGGTTCCACCATGTGCACCCTAAGTACATTGCCCTCTACTTTCTTGAACTATTTGTCATTATATTCCATATGTGAGGATAGTCTCACTATTAAAGTAGTGAGATCTTGTCCCTCCTCCTATAGCTACATCTAAGTCTCATCATTGATAAAATCAACTTGCATGTGAATGCAAGCATCATCAACATGCATGGGTTCATGAATAGGATACTTTGGAGATACCTATCATTGAGTGTCCTATCATATGACCATATCCTGATCTTATCATGCTTGCATCTCCTCATTCTCTACCTCCTTGTGTTGTTCCTACAACCCCTTCAATCCCTTATGAGCTTGATGAGCCTTACCCAAAAATGGTGTAGATTATCTTGTCTCCTTTGATGGATCCACCTCTCATTCATAACCTTCCAAATATTACTCCTTTCTATGTGCTACTAGATATGTATAAAAAAAGTATCATCTCTAGTTTCACACTTTCTTCCCTTGTCCCATTCCAATGCACCCAACACCACGTATTCCTTGAAATTCTTTGTCTTGCCATTGTAGAAATTGATATACCCCATCCACCTCCCAAAATAAAATCAGAACACTATCCAACTCCATCATATCATAAACAAAAGTTAAACCCACCTTCTCTACCACCTCTAAATCACTCTGCATTTATTATATTTTATGGTGGATGTCCCAAATTCTTCATCTTTTATCCTTGCTCCTATTCTGAAGATTAGTAGTGGTAAACCTCTTGTAACATATTTTGATAGTGATTCACCCACCTCATCTTCTAATGAGTTCCTATTTGAATCCTTCATGGATAGTTTGGCATTATCCTCAATCTTCACTAGATCATTGATACTCGCCTCACACAAGATTTAGGATGACATTGTAATTGCAACTAATCTCTTGGCTCCTACTACAGGTGAGATGCCTAGTACTACCTTGACCATCCTTCCTCTACAAGCTATTCCTCCCCTCCATTATGATCAATATTAGGAGATTGATGACTTGTTTTGTGAGGACTCTTAGAGAAATACCTTTATATCTTTAGAATTTAGATGTTTGCATGTTTATTTATGTTTTCCCTATATTACATATTTGTGTTTGTTAATCTCTCTCGAAGAACGCATGATACCCTTGTAGGTACATGGATATAGGGAAAGTACACATTTTGTGACATTCCTCTATGTGTATCTACATTCTTCTTTTGTTGTGTACTACTTTTTGAATTTTGGGGATGATGCAAAGTGTTGACGTGTTTAGGCCTCCTTCATGCTGACCCAAAATTTTTATTTATTTTTATCCATATTTCTTCATTTGTACTTTTAGTTCCACCATACTTGGAGAATAATAAAATTTTAACTCCTTCCTTTACATATACACATTATTATCTACTATATATTTATACTAACTCTATATTTGTGGATTTATTAATGTAAGTGTGTGTTCGAAGTGATGTTGTATGTCTCATATGACATCCCTATATTATGTGTGTCATTCTATGAACATAATTTTTATGTGTTTCATGCTACAACATACTTGTTGATGTTTTATATGTTATGAATGTTTCTCTTTTGCCTATCTTTCCTTAAACTAATTTGTACTCTTATCATCATGCAATTATTTTAAGAGGGGCTCTCAGTACACACACCTCACCTTTATAATATCTAGAGCTTTTTTGATCTTTGTACTCTTTGCAGATCGATATCATATGATCCACTTAACATAATGTAGCATGCTACCATGTGGATCCTCCTATATTCCACCCTTTTTCATGGTTATCCTACAAAACAATATATAGTAACCATGGTCAATCAAAATCATTATATGGGATCTAGCATAACATAACTTTCTAGCCATACACCTCTATTCATCTCTTTTTTTCTTTTTTACTCATTTTTTCCTGAGTGTTTGTTCCTACATGTTTGTTATGATTGAGTGTCTGTAGTGTATTTTTCCTTTGTGCATAGTATTTTTTTAATTGGTCTATGCTTTAGTTAACATGTTTTTTTGTAATATTTTTGTATAATGTTTGTATCTTGTGCAAGATATTTTGGTTGTTTCACATGCCTTCTTTCTAGGGGCATATTTAGCTCATAAGAATATTTTGCATCCTCTATAATTTCCTTGCATAAATTTTAGCATTTGAATTATATATTTATGGAATTTTTATGATAGTTTTGGCTTTTTAAGTTTGAATTTTCTCATAAGAGAGTACAATGCATGGATGTTCATGTGATGTGCTAGTGTCTTGCAAAAATTCATGATTCCAGTGGTTATTTGAGTGCTACATTCCCACTAAAAATTCAATAAGTAACACTCCTACATGCAACCTTGACCAATAATGCCCTCCAAACTTGCCTTTTTGGTCTAACATTTATATTTTTCACTCTCTCTAATTATTTCAACTTCAAAGAAGAAACTCTACCATTTTCACAAGCAACTAGTTATACCAACTCTACACATGATTTTCTTGAGTAGTTTTTAACATATCTATAAGATTATTAAGAGCAATAGAATTAAGGCAACAAATTTCTTCTTGGGGTTTTATGCAAGCATCCAAGTGATTTTGTTTTTTGAGTTATTATTCTTTGCCTCTTCATTTTATGTTTCTCATTTTTATTAATATAGTCTCAAGTGCTAGCATATTTTACTTGTGATTTTCTATAATTCAAGTTATTTACATTTTATTTCAAAGTATTTCTAGTCATTATTTTAAACATTGTAAAAAATCTTGGCTACCATGGAGGTCAAAAGACCAACATGAGGGTTTGACTAAGGCAAGCCCCTCAAACAACCACCAAAAGCAATTTCTCTCTCTCTTGTAGGTTTTTCATGAGAAAGAAAGCATTTCTTAGTGATATATTTTTCACCCCTTTCCTTATGTTTTTCAATTTCCTTTTATTTCAATATTTAGGTAGTTAGTTTTGTTGTCATTGTCAATTATTTCCAAAACTATTCATACTTTAAAATTTTCCTTTCATTTTGTACAAACACGAACTTTTCTCGAACCTGACAGTATATATCTAGAGGCTCGCATCCTTCATTTTCATAACTAGAACCTCTTGAGCTATCATACTTATATGCTATCATTTTCATCTCTTATCTTTCAATCACTATCAATAATGTTAAGGTTATGCTAAAGCATTGAGAAATCTACATATCAACATCAAGAGAAAATCAAATGGAATAAGGGTGCACTCCATTTCCGCTCATCAAAGAGAGAAGCAAAGATTCTAGGTGAAAGTATTGTGCTTTTGCATTGCTTTTATCTTCCTTTGTTTTCCTTCAATATTTTCTAACCTCTTCATTTTGGCATGTCTGATGGGACCCTCAAGTCCCTAAATTTAATGTTTTTTTGTGAGTTTCTTGTGTTTTTAGCAGTTTCAAGCTATTTTGGCGAAATTGTTAAGCAAGAAATTCACTAGGCTTAGGCATCAAGTTTTCTTTTAGACACTGATAATTTACAATTATTTTTCATCCTTGGTGTTTTATTCTTCATTGCTAACTGTGGTTTTGTAGGTTTCTAACCTTGGAATAGAAAATTTGTTTCTCATATTAGGGTTTTACCTTTTTTTTGTTGTAAATTTTGTCATTTTCAGGTAGATTGGTGCAATTGTTGGAGACATTGACACAATTGCAAGATATATTTGTGCATATGTGGGAGATGTTGGTGCATCTACTTTGTAGAGCGATGCATTTTTCTAGAAGGTATAATTCAGGTTTCTCTAATTTTATCTGATTATGCACATCAATTTCTTTTTGTCATGCATTTGTCTTAGCTTTTGGTGTAATTGTTTCACATAGTGACACAATTGTTTTATGCAATTTGGCTAGGGTTTTTATTGGTTACTAATTTGATCTGTGCAAATGTGGCTTTCATGGATAGAATAAAAAATCATCAAACTAATAACATCTTTCTTGTAGATTCATTGGTCCAAGGGTTTATTTTCCACTAATCTAGGCATCTAAAGTAGCTTAGTGGGTTAATGAACATTTTTTGCAATGTTTGGAAGTGCGTGTATACGTATGATCTCTCCTTGCACATTGGTGTGATCTTGGAGATCATAAATATCATATTTTTTCATCTTTTATGTTCTAAGTGTTATCCCAAGGATTGCTAGCTTGTGTGTATGCTCTCCCCTTATGCTTCATGCGATCTTGGGAGACCAAAAGAGCCTATTATAGTATCTCCTATTAGGATGTATGCTTGGGGATTTGATCAACCCAAGGAATACCTCAACCACATTTTGGATAGGGTATAAAAATGAGGGAGAATGAAATTTATACCCTAAAGTGTGGCTAGTGTCATTCAAGCCAAGCTATGTGACCCTCAGTCTGTCAAGACATGTTTGGTGAAGAGAGAAAAGGAGACCCCTCCAATCTTAGGTATTACAAATGAGATAAATGTTCATTGATTCCACTAAGAACCCTATTTTAGAATCCTTTAAGAACATCTTTCATTGCTTAATGTGATGCAGGGTACAATATCATACCCAAAGTTACTCACCATGTACTTTCTCTTGTTGAGGTGACATATATCCTTGGTAAGGCCTTTTACTTCGAAGGTAAGGGATGTAGAGGTGGTACATGACATTTTCATACCCTAGTTATTGATTCATTTTAAGGTATTACACCTTTGGTGGGTGGGCCTACATTAATTTAACACTCCTACTTGACTAAATATAGGTTGTGCTATCTTGTTTGGTTTGTTTGCATGTGTAAAACCAATGAATCCAGCCAACATGTATTGCTGAAACTTATCCTTATCACCTTGAAATTCAAGTCAACCATTATGTTTTCTTGTTTGATTATCTCTTTCCAAAAATCATCTTGAGTATTCCATTTGCAATTTTGAACTTTGTAGCCCTATATTAGACCTAGGAGACCTCTCCTCAATCGTCATTTCACTTAAAAAATTAACCATTATCCATCCAAAATCTATAATATTGATCTCATATTATCATTTTCATCCATTTTCATAACATAGTCATCACAACCATCATTCTTAGACCTTGGTCCTATCACCTATCATTCTATCTTCATCATCATTACTTTTATCATTGATCCTCTTCATCCTCCTATCCAATCCAAATCCTATCATCATATCAAATTTGATCCAATATCATCATCCAATTATAATCCATATCATATCCTATCAAAATCAATCTTGTCAAGATTCTATCTAGATCCTAATCTTTAATATTAAATCCCCATCAAATCCTTGCTTAGGTGATGATCCAATTCTAAGTAAGCATATCCAAGCCTTTCCTAAGTGATTATCCAATTTTAGGTAAGATCATCTTTATCTAAGACTTACTCAAGTGATTATTCAAGCTTGAGTGAGAAAATCCAAGCCTTACCTAGGTGATTATCAAATTATAGTGTAAGAAAACCCCATCATTATCAATCAAGGATTTAGTTATCTTGAGACACTATTAGTCTTGTATTATCACTTTATCATTATCCCCTTTCTATCCATTCTATGATTATAATTTTCCATCATTATCCCCTTTTCATTCAATATCATCCTAATCATATCTAAGGTCTAACCTACCATCACTAATCATCCTTATCGCACCTCGTCATTCCTAGGTCTCTCTCTCTTGGATGCCTATCACAAGGTCCCGAGCAAGAAAGAAAATTATGGCCTCTCAAGAGTTCCCCTCATCATCTCATGATACACCCTTTGAGGAGATAGTCCATCAAATCCCCATGGAGAATCCATTCCCATCCTACATCATCCATGATCATGTTTTAAGTGACCAAGACTCCAAAAAATTATTAGAGGACTTTTCCCAGATACCCAAGCTATGAACTTGATGCATATGTATATAATGAAGCATCCTAACCAATATATCCTTATGTTATCAAACAAAGGTTCCAAATCACCCCATGAATTTGACACATCTCAAATTATCCAATAACCTCCTTCTGCACTCCCACCTTCCATTCATCATAATCCTAAATACCTTCCATTTTCTTCTAATCATCATATTTCTTCATCTCTCCCATCTTCTTCTAAGGTCCCTATTTCATCTTAATCCATAAATCCTAAATCCCACTTATATCACAATCCCCTCTCATACCCAAAACATTTCATCATATATCCCTTAACCATAACATTCTATCCCTTCTCCTCACGCCTCAACATCCATCCCACCTAGCACATCGGATCACCTTCAAAAATCCAAGCCCATCTCATCCTCTCATCAACATATCCAATCTTCCAATCCTATTTCATCCTCTTATCAATACCAAGAAATATCATCCTCATAACCTCCCATATCCAACTATCAATCACCTCCCTTCAATTTCACAAGTTCTCTAGCCTAATATGTGCAACAAATAAAGGATACCCTTAAGGGACTTCAACTTGGACATCACAATAAATCATATACTTTTCAAGAAATATGTCCTCATCCTTTTGACAAGTCCATCACCATGATTCCCTTCCCACAAAAATTGAAATGCCCAAATTTGACAAGTACAAGGGAAAGGGAGATCCTAGGGAACATTTACAATAATTATATATTGCATGCCAAGAGGTCTCCTATATTAATGATTACCTATTGATGCTCTTCCTTAGAAGCTTGTGTGGACAAGCCTTTGATTGGTTCACTCACCTCCCCCATGGGACAATCATAAAACATTTTGAGCTAGCCACTCAATTTGTCACTCGCTTTTCCTATAACATAGAACATGATATCACCATGATGGATCTTTGCAACACTAAACTAAATGATGGTGAATCCTTTGCCTCATTGTTTCAAATATGGAGACATCTTGTTCGCCACTTTGCATGGCCCATGCCTCAAAAAAAACTTATCACTATCTTTTTCGAGAACCTAAACTCTAAATTGGTCTTCCATCTTCGCATGCAATGTGCTCACTCCTTTGAAAAAATCATAAAAAATGGGTAGCTATTGAAAAATCCCTTATTGCCAAAGGCCTAGTGAAGATATACAACGAAGACAAAGACAAAAATTCCCAATCTAGTGACAAATACTATTTTTGGAATAAAAATAAAAAAATGTGGTCAATGATGGTGTGAATGATTCAAAACATGTTTAAAACATCCAAATATCTCCTCCATCATCATCTCATAACAATATATCTCCCAGAAAATATGTTGTTATCCCTAAATGTCAACCTAGAAATGACATACTCAACATGAATATACCCCCTTGGGTGAACCAATAGAAACCATCCTCCATAAGATCATGTAAGCCAACATGATCCAATTTACACCCATCAAATCCCTTGGTATTCATGTGTCTAAACCCTCTTGGTACAAATAACTTGAATTTTATGACTATCATAGGATTCATGGACATAAAACCTCTTCATACATGAAACTCAAGAACTATATCCAAGATTTTATTAATTGAGGAGATGTCTCTATTGAAGGCCATACATCCCTTGATGAAAAATTTGGTATATAAAAGTAGCCTTTTCCTCAACATAGCGATGGTAAAACTTATGCATCATATAATGCAGTCCCTTATACATACAATAACAATATCTCATCAGATTTTATCATTGGACGCATCAAACAAAGTCCTTTCCAAGTAGCTACCATAACTATCAAATCACCCAATTGTACTATCACTACCTATTGTGGTTGAATCACTATCCAAGGAGCTTCACCCTCCTCTCAACCTACCAATCCATATAAAATCCTTGACCACTTGAAAAAAATTCCAACACAAATATTTATCCTTGAGCTACTCAAAACATCTCCCATCCACAAGGACCTTCTTGAGAAATTCCACCATGAGTCTCATGTCTCTAATGATATTGATCTTTTTCAATTTCAAGCCATGATAGGACACTTTCCATCTCCACAACCCTCACTTTTTCCACTAAGTACATGCCTTCCATCAATCCATCTCATAATCATCCACTTCACATTCAAGCCCACATCCATAAAACCATAATCAAATGCATCCTAGTAGATGGTGGATCAAGACATAATATTTGCAATACAAGTCTAATAAATTAATTGAACATTTTGATGATGATGTTTATCCCCACACTATATTTACCATAAAAGCGTATGATGAATTTGAGCATGAATCTAAAGGCTCTATCAAGCTAGCCATCTAGGGCGGACCCACAATAATTGAAAACACTTTCCAAATATTAGACCTTGATCTCCCCAATAACATCCTCCTTGGCCACCCATGAATCCATGTCAAGCAAGTTGTTCCATCCACATTCTATCAATGCATAAATTTCCCCCACAATGGAACTAAAGTGATTATGCATGCTGATCCAAATCCTTTCCAATATTGCAAATTCTTACATAGTAGTCACGACCTTTCATAGAATT
>VDFB02078335.1:0-38633 GCA_007258455.2 Sequoia sempervirens
GAGCTTATCCCTAGGGCCCTCAACATTGAGAGAGCCCTAATAAAAATTAACAGAAGCATTGGTAAGAGCATGATTGGGGTACAAACCCTAGGTCTCCATATAAACATAAACAATAACTATAGCAGATTAGAGAGGTTGCAATACCAGAAAAAATTGAGACATTGTAGGTAATAACAAAATCTTGCAATCTAAAGATTGTAGCCAATAACAAGCACACTATGTAGCTTAGTGACATTTGTAAATGCAATCTACGGTAAGAAGAATGGCAGTCACTTGAGATGTGACAGTCAAAAAGAGGTTGAGCAGTGACAAGATAATAAAGCTCAAACCTTGCATAGTAAAGTGGAAATTTTAATAGTGAGTTTCCTTACCCCCTTCTAACCTTAAGGGTTTTTTAAATGCTTTTGGTAGTGTTAGACAAGGAAAATGCAATCAGGGAATGAATTTCCAAATGAAGTATGATGTGGTAATCATAGGTTCAATGTTTCTTCTTAGCCATTAATATTGTATAATGGAGGTAGTGGATTGCATGTTTGGCTTGGTGTTTTGGGGCGCTCACCAAAGATGGAAAATAGTGAATAATACCTTGTGAATTTGTGAAGTAGTGTCAATAAGGTTGAGAAGGATCTTAAGAACTACAATACCATGAAACAATGAGTCCCCTATAGTAAGTAGGCTGAGTCTATAGGGCATAGTTTTATTTGATTTTATAGAAGGATGCTCATGAAAGGAATCTTCAAGTGATAGTGAGTGAGAATTTGTTGTTTGAGATTGCCGGTGAGGTGCAATACCGATCTTAAAGGAAGTTAGCAAAAGCGGTAAATATGCAAGAAAAATTGAATCATACACAACAAGCAATTCACAATGTTATCTTGCATAATTCCTTGAGTTTGAAGAAAAAATTCATTGTATCTTCATGATGAAAGTGGTGACCTTAATGGTCAATCATGGCAACCATGATTTTTAAAACATGCTATTGTGCTTATGGAGGCAACATTTTAAGCAAGGCAGTGAGTGGTGGTTTGGAACAATGGCAGGTATGAAGGACTTACTTTATATGCATACTATGCAGTCTAGCTTAAGACAAGCGTTCTTAGAAGAGATTGAAGGTGGATTATGGAACTCAAGGGTTACCATGAAAAGGATTAAAGCAAAGACTGAGATCTATTTAAAAGCCACGGTCATGAAGATAAAGATGTCACATGCAAAAACCTAGTAGCTGGAGTAATGAATACAGTGCCAAAGAGGATAGTGTGCTGGGGCAGATTTAGGAGATCTCCACATTATCTAATTACAGGGAAATACATCATTTATTTATTTTTTTAATTAAAAGAAATCATTCTAAACCCTATATAGGATACATTGACACTTCAAAAGCCTCTGAAGGAATTTCAGATTATGCAAATATATGTCAAGTAACATTCATAAGGTTTAGAAAATCTTGATCACTCTCTAGAATAGCCCATTAAACATGGGTTGTGCTTGAATGCACTACATAATTGATATAACACAACCACTCTGCATATCAACCAGAGTTATAGGCTCTTTATTGCAGCAAGAGGTAATCACTCTTCGATCATGCTATAATTACATCCTATCATGTTAAACTTGAGACAACCTGAATGCACCCAATGATGATTATTGACACCTACATTATACAACCTGAATTAACTACATTATATGAGTGCCTCCATTTCTATCACAACATAGCCACATTAAACTTGGGTCACACATGAATGCATCCTGTATTTGTTATAGCACAACTGTGCCACATGACTAATACAGTTATGGATCACATAATTACAGTCACAAGAATTTGTTCCTCCATTGTGATCTTATGGTGATTCCACACAACAAAATCTAGACATGAAATTCTCAAAACCCTTAACCTCTAAAAATGAAATCTGATGAGATGTTGCTTTAAAATATGATTTTCAAACCTGGAACTACAAATCTGACCTCACAACTGAATTCTGCAAAAAGACAATGACTACCCTCAACCTGGTGATATCTTCTTGAATTTTTTTTGATTTTTCCCAAGAAAATCATCCTTAGTTCTCCACAAACTGTCTCAAGTAGAGAAAAACACTGTCGCAATAAATTAGGCACGAACTCACTTTTCTTTATGTCAGCCACAATTTGATTTTTTTTAATTTTTCATGTTTGTCAAACATTCGACGAAAATAATAGCCGACATTTCGACGAAACCCAGGTTTGTCAAAATTTCGACGAACGTCGGGGATAAACTTTCAAAAAAATTGGAAATTACACATCAAATTTTACAAGCACCCGACGAACATCGAATTTTACATATTTTGTCAGATAGTTTCGTCGTATTTTGTAGTCAAATGTATTAGTGTAAGGAGACAAGTTGCTCTCGCCATTGGATAGCTTGATAGAGCTTGGAAGGCAATATGGTGATCTTGAGAGTAATTTAGAAATGAAAAGACTCAAAGGAAATATCAAATGCTATGTTTACTTATGGATTTCTTGCTACCAAAGACCACATAGTGGACTCATTGTTCTTGATGCTAGCATGTTTTAGGTTGAACCAACAAAAAATATTTTAGATTTGATGAAAATTGGTTAAACGAACAAGGCAGTAGGTGTCACTGCACTTAATGATGTTTTGATCTAGTAGATCTAGTTGGAAGTGAAAGAGTAGACAAATAAGAGGTACAATCTATAGATGATAGTCTTAGGTAGTCCTAAAGTATATTCAAAGGACAACATACTCAAATTTTGTGTGATGAAGATACTTAAAGTACTCAAGTGACATCACAAAAGGTCAATACACAATGATAAACACTGTTTTATCCGTGTGCAATAGAATAACATGACAGTCATAGAAAGGTGCAATTCAAACTCAAAAGATCAATATGAAAGTCCACAGTCTAAAAAAAGTGTGCTCAAAAGAGGACAATGTTAGTTAAAAGTGGCATGTTGAATGAAAGTATTGTTGGTTAAAGGTTTAAGTTTACAATACAGGGAACACATATTTCATGTTAATCTACAAATGAGTCCATCATTGGCTCATTGTAAGGAGAAAACTTATCTTCTAGAGCAGCTCTCCAAGGATGTTTTGATCTAGTAGATCTAGCTGGAAGTGAAAGAGTAGACAAATAAGAGGTACAATCTATAGATGATAGTCTTAGGTAGTCCTAAAGTATAGTCAAAGGACAACATACTCAATTTTTTTGTGATGAAGATACTTCAAGTACTCAAGTGACATCACAAAAGGTCAATACACAATAATAAACACTGTTTTATCCATTTACAATAGAATAACATGAAATTCATAGAAAGGTGCAGTTCAAACTCAAAAGATTAGTATGAAAGAAAGTCCACAGTCTAAAAAAAAGTGACAATGCTCAAAAGAGGACAATGGTAGTTAAAAGTGGCATGTTGAATGAAAGTATTGTTGGTTAAAGGTTTAAGTTTACAATACAGGGAACACATATTTCATGTTAATCTACAAATAAGTACATCATTGGATCACAAAGTGATAGTGAAGAAAGCCCTATAAAATGCCAAAAACCTTATCAAAGCTTGTGTAGTTCAACACAAATTTTGATTATAAACTCAATTTTTTATGTTTCATTCATTAACTTGATTTATGTGGGACTGAAGTAGTGAATTTTTCACAGTGACATGGTTTATGAATAGGTAAAATACCATTTGTTCAAATTGAATGCAAACACTTGCAAGCATAGTTATAGTGCAAATAAGGAGTAAGTACACTAAAATTAAGAAGATAAAAATCAACAAAATGCAATGGATAGTCAACATATGACAGAGGAAAAATGGAAATTTTACAAGGAAAATGATTACTCTTGATGCTATGGTATACACCTTGCAATTGGTAAAAGGTTATAATAGAGGAAGAAATATATCAAAGTGCATATGGGTGAAATGAGATGGAAAAGCATCCTGGGTCATTTTTCTAGCAGCTAGTTGTTAATTAATTTAATGATACCTTGGTGGTTTCTTATGGTAGATTGCTAGTTTTTGTTGTGTGGTCTTACAACATGCCCCAAGGCTGTAAGACTTGGGGACCTAAGTGAAAAATTTAACTCTTATGGAAGGAGCTAGCAAGTTGAAAAGATCTCCGGAAGTAAAGAGAAAAGAGAAATTTTTAATAAAAGAGTACTTCGTAATGTAGTTTTCTGGGTACCAGATACTAGGAACCAGGAATTTTTGAAAAGGGAAAAAGGTAATGCAAATGCAAGCAAATTTTTTTTATCCGATAGTCGAGGTCCGATAAAACTGAAGTCCGAGGAGAGTTCATGGGAAAAGCTGAATACCGAGTACTGGGTACCGAGAAGCGATGTAAAATGAAGTTTTAAAATCTTATGGTTATCTAATGAGTCTAATAGTCCAGTAATCCAGTATATATAAGATAATCATGCAAGAATTTTTAATATGCTTGAAAGCATGTTATTTATAAGAAATTTATGTGATAACAATTGAATAATGGTTTTATTTACATGAGATTTTTTTTTTAATGTTTCTTTTAAAAAAGGGATTTAATGAATGGAATTTGTCTTTGAGCTTTCCTCTATATCCTTTTGATCTGTAAGAACCTCTTGAATGGTTTTCATCAATTTGTTCATCATATCAAGTTTTTAGATGATACTGCTTGACAATTTGTTATCTGGTTACCAGGTGTTGATTAGCTTCTTGTGGATAAAATACTGGATCCATCGTATCTTAGCCGAGAAGAGTCTACATTCAAGAACCTCAAAAGAATCTTGGATAATTATGGACCTTAGTCAAGTGCTTGGGTTGGTGAAGCTGGTGGAGCTTATAAGAGTGGACACAATCTGGTCACTAATGCTTGTCTTTAGCTTTTGGTAAGCTTGTCTTTTGTGAAACTTTAATTTGTTTACTCTATATTTTGTACAAACCATGCACTTTTAGCTTTCACTATTAATTTTATCGACTTGGTGGATTTTTATTCTATTGTTTTTTGTCGTGGATGCAGTGTTTTCTCCTACCGCCAAAAGTGTGGCAACTCAAGCAGAGAGATCAATGTAGGAAAATGTTCTTGGTTAAAAAGCAACCACCTTATACAAACCTAGTTCCCTCCATTCTATTGCATGGAACATCAACACACAACAGGCTTCAGCGATCCTACCCACTATTCTAGTTCTCTTTCAGACTCTGATCATGTTAATGCGTATATGACGCAAACTATTGGTCCCTACATTTATCTATGTATGAAAGGAAAAATTGTTGTTCACTAGCCATATTTTGAAGAAACAGCTTTCTTGTTTTTCTTTGAACTTTGTTTAAAGTCAGATTTGACATGTAAGAGCTTATGATATGTATGTTACAAAAATTTGACTTATTACTTTGTAATTTTGGCCTTGCCTTGGTATTTTTTGGCTGCCATTTTGTAACCGCTTTTTGCTATATATAAAAAAGCTTCACTGTTTTCAGAATATATATATATATTTTTTGAACTTATTTTGTACTAGTCACTTGTGGCTTCATTTCACATGCATAAATGTCCCCACTTAATGTGCATTTTTCCACATGTTTTCATGTCACAAAAATAGTGCACTACTCTTATAAGGGCAGAGGTAGGGAATGCTAGAAGAATAAATTTGAACACAAATTGTACTGGCAGTCAACAACTAGTTTTTGAAAACATAACTATTCCAGAGATATCATTTGGATGCAACATAAAATTGAGGAAATTGATTGATTCAGAGAAACTTGTGCTTCCATTACTTTATTGAATCTAATATTTCTTCAAGTGACACTTCAATTAGTGTTTATAGTTCACAGTGCATTTATTCTGGATGACAATACATGGCATAACTCATTTAGCCAATTATTTTAATCCTACAATTCTCTTTGTTGAATAATCTTGACCATCTGTTAATTGTTTTAGTCCTCTCATAGATGGTTGTGGATTAGTCTATCAAGTTCATTTTGTAATGTGGTGCCCCATCCCATCTGATTTTGTCTAATAGATAAGTCACACATCCTATCACCCAACATTGTATTGAGTCCTAGTTGGTGTTCTAAGTCCATCTCAAACTATGTGACCCCATAATCTATGATTATCAATGGATCTACTAGATACTCTGTATTGTATTACTATACTTATATTACTTCATTTCTTCTTACTAAAAGAACTTGGCAGCTTGATGTGTGCTGCAATTTCCCAAACCCATGTTAAAGATAGTTTGCTTGTTTATCTTGCATCATTTAGAAGTAGCATCATACAAATGGCTTTTGGAATTGCGTCTATCTCCAGTAATTCATCAGCCATAAGGAATAATTGGCATCATTATTGTTATTAAAAGCATCAATTCTATTTGCAATGTAACTTTAATATATGTGATTGACTGAGACAGAAAGAGGCAAATTGAATTTATTTTCTAGATTACTTGCATTGAACTATCGGTCTGCCATCTAAGTCATATTCAAGTCTATTGGAAGATTGAGGCCCATTTGAATTCTATCATTATTTTTTCTTAGATTTTGGGCATTGTGGTTGGCGCATTATTTGTTTGTGAAGTCAATATTACATACACTAGTTCATCTCACTAGTTTTTTATTTGAAGATTGATAAGCCATACTTCAAGACTGTGAATCTACAAATTCCACAGTTAATATTTAGTAAAAATAAAGTGCCAGTACCATATAATGTATGATTCTAACAATTCTAATGAATAGGGCATTTTGTTTACGAGGATCAATAATACATAAGTTGAAACCACAACAAAATGTTTACTTTTGCACATTAAGAATTGATTTTGGTTCATAAATCATAGCTTAGAATAACTCCATATTAGCATATCTAATGAATATCTTAAGCAAACTGCATGCAAATATCAAGCGTATATATATCAATAATTGGCTCTACATAAAATCAAATTTAAAGGACCCAACTCACTAGAGTTAATACAACGTATCGTGCAATCGCCCATACACAGTATCTAGCACTAAATGTATATTCAAAACTTTTATTCTCATGCTACCTAATAGCTCACTTCTTCCAAGAGTATCTCATATAATTCAAGCAAATTTACTCAAGAATTCATTGACAGTGAGGTATTTTACATCTGGATACAACTCACTTCCTTCCACACCAACAGATCTAATTTCAAAATAAGTTTGATCCCCTTTCACATATATGCTATGAAAGATACCTGTTGATGTGTTTTTATGCACTTCTCAACATAGGCAGTGCGTAGGTGCACTACCTCTCTTGAAAGACAATCTTCCACAATCAGATTACAGAACACAATCCCAAGGTCTCTAATGTCAGGTCTTGACAGTACTTGGAATATCTTAGTTGTTTGATGTGATTTGTTGGAATCACAAGGCGGTCTTACGGATGGATTACTAAGTGGGGAAGTTGGATCTTGAAATGGAGTTCTTAAGATGGGAGAGTTGTTGTGTGTTCGCTGTAGGTTCAAAAAATAGTCTTGAACTCCATTTTTCTCATTGGATTTAGCTTTACAATGTACAATGAACCTTAGCATAGGTCACTCATTAAATAAAATGAAAAAGGGGAGGGAAGAGAGGAGGTTCCTAGATCTACAACTAATTGTGAACAGTGATGATGGAGTTCCTACAATGGACAGCTTCTTGGAAACAATATTCCACTTAACCAAAAATCTGACAGTCTCATGGAATTTGTGCTATCTTCTGAGGTCTGCAAATGTTTCATCTTTCATTCACCATAGGCATGCATGAACAAAGATGAAATTTTGGAGCAGCTTTGAATTCAAGTCCAGACTAACTTTACACAACTATCTACCATCAGCAAACAACAAAAAGTATGGACTAAGAATGCATCTACACTGCAGGGATTTCACAACCACAAGACAAAATTATTAAAATCTACCAAAGCAAGAAAACAGTTAACTAGAACAACAATAAAATCTAAGTTAAACATCTAACAATGGAGGTTGAATCAAGCAAGATGTGAGAAACTCAGAAAATGCACCAAGTCAATGTATTTTCATTATAAATTTCTGCAGCATGTCTTTACAACAACTCAACTCCCTTTTTCAAATTAGAAGAGAGCCCTATTTATAGTACCCCAAAATTCAAATGAATGGCCAAGATTAATTCTCATTGTGTGGCCAAGATTCATTACAAAATAAGGTTTCACCAACCCTTAATATTTTACAATTTAAAATTACATTTTGTCCCCTTTCCCTATTTTGTCCTCTAGTGACGGCACTGTAGCCTTTTGTCCTTTAGATGATTGTTGTTTTACTGTAGCTAATCTTAAGGGGGGCTCTTTATCATCAACAGGGTTGTCTTCCTGCTTCTTTGAGGCTGTGTATTCCATGAACTTTAGGATGACCGGCTGGAGCTTGTCTACCTCAATGATCTCACACCTCAATGTTTGGTAGCTCCATTCCTTTGCATTATCTTCTAGTCTTTTCCAGTCTTCATCATACTTTGCACCTTGATCACTGAACAGCTCTGATTGATCGAAGGCATGGGCAACAAAACTCATGAATTCAACTGTCATTTTTCCAGACATCTCGTCCTCCATCTTCTTCTGGAAGTAAGGTTTTACCTTCTTTGGATCCATCTGTACTGTGGGCATGTCATATTCTGTCATTAGCTTGAGGTACCAGGCACATTCCACTCTGATCTATTTGATCCATTCGATATCCAGGTCCACTTTGCTCATTATTTATTCCAATTTTTCCTTCCGGTTGTCAAAGTCTCGCCGCCACACATCCATCAGCCAATGACAATCTTTGTTCAACGCAAAATCCTTTGCCCATGTGGACTCTGGAATCTGAAGGATAGAATCGATCTTTGGGAAGGTGGAGTCGTATGTTACAGGGAAGTCAGTGCATAGCCTCTTTGTTTCCTCCAAAGATTGTTGCAAGTCCAAGAACTTGTTGGTTGTTTAAACAACCCGGCTAATTCCCATGTTTCCGACGTATAAGACTTGTTGGAACTAGCTTTTTGTAGTCCTTTCCAAGTTCTTTCTCCTTTCCATTTTATCAACCTGGTCCTTGGATAGAAGTTGGGGTGCGGTTGTGGATGTGGTAGGTAGGTCACCTACCGAAGACCATTGCTGGATGTAATCTATTAGAGCAGCCACATGTGCTTTGAGCTCATCTTTTGAAATCCTATCCTACTTTATCAAATGTACCACCGTGGCCACTGACTCCTCAAGATGCTCTACCTTCTGCTCTCTGGTTGCGGTCCCCAAGTCGATGGTAGAGATGTTGTAACTTAAACCATTCTGTCCCACCACCAGGGTTGCTATTTGCACAGCTCGAGACTCAGAAGCATCCATCGTTACGCTATATCAGATCTTAGGCCTCTTTTCTTTCTTTGTTGTAATCTGAGCTCGGGCTAAGATAGCCTCTAGTCTCACCCTCGGGTCCTTTAGTATGGGAGTTTTCCTTTCGAGCTATTTTTCTAACCATTCAGGCACAACAGACTTTCCCTTAGGTGACTCACGATCATCCTCTCCCCTCTCGGCCAAGGCCAAGTTTTTCGCTCCCTTATCCTCTGAAACCCTCTCTTCCTCCTTGGCAGTATCTTCTTCTTCTTCATCAGATTCCTGGATGTACACAAGGCGTTTAATAGGAGGTTTAACAGATAATTGTTGCAAGGGACTTTCTTTCTCCTTCATTTCTCCTCCTTTCTCTCTCCCAATTTGTTCAACCTCGTGCACATGTTCCTTGAGCTGTTTGATTTCGAGGCCTCTGTCTGCTTGAGCCTCACTCTCAGGTATATCTTCTTCTGGATTATCTTTTTGTTGTTGTCCTTTTCCAAGAGGTGACCTTTCCACCTCCGTCTCAGTGCCCTTCGGCTGCCGGGCCAGCTCTTCCTCAAGATCATCATCGAAGGCCTACACTATGACCCTACCACTGGAATCATCCTCCTCATCCTCACTCTCAGATGAACCAATTCCTTCTTCTTCATAGGCAACCCTGTCAATAGTGCAATGCTGATACTCCAGGTGCTCATGATATTCATCGACTTCCTCTTCAAAGGGCTTTGAGGCCTCTTGTTATCACCTCTCCCACTCCTTAGAGATTAGCATGGTGGCTTCCATAGTCGGTGGCCCTTTTGGAGGTTTTGAAGGTTTGGCAGTAGCGAGGACTTGAGCTAAGGCTGCTTGAAGAGTGGGATCCATGAGGATCTGGGAGAGCTCAGAAGGGATATTTTGCATATGCTTCGAAAAAGCCTCAGGCAAGGTGGGAGCGGACATTAGTGCAGCCACTATAGGTAATGGGAGTGACGTGGTAGGTGACATGGCAGCGAAGGAAGGAGGAGTAGTTATGGCAAAGGAAGAGTCAATTACAATCACCAGCTCGGTTGGAGGCGAAGGGGAAAGATGGAAAAAAATGTCCATTACCAGAGGAGATGTAGCGACCATAGCCAGAGAAGCAAATGATAGGGGAACTGAAGCAGGGAGAGCCAAAACATGTTTTATTTGATCTGTATCTTTTACTCCTTCCTAGATTAAGGGTCGCTCCGTGGTGCCCTCCATTTGCTTAATTATTTTGGAGGGTGAGCCTCCTATTTCTTTTCTTGTATAGAACTTAGGGTCAGGAGACTGTTCTGTTTCCGCCTCCTTCCTCTTCTTAGATCTAGTGACTAGAGGAGACTTGGACATCCCGCCGGTTGAAATGGTGGCAGTGGCATCTTTCGTGGCACTAGGTTCACTCTTAAGTCCCTTATAAGTCAAAATTACCCCCTGTTGTCTTAATCGGGCCACTTGTCTATCAACCCATTCCTTGGTACAGGCCAAGATTGGCTTGGTTATGATATCGAGGTCATCGACCTCCTACTCATCCCAGTCAATTGTTAGCGCTGGCAAATTTGCAACTGCAGGGTACCTGGGGTCCATTATGGTGCCATCGTCTTCTTCAACTTGGTCTGGTATGGGAAACGGTTGCACCTTCCTTACAAAATGCGCAGTCATTCGCATATAGTGCCTTGCACGTACCTCTTTATCATCTTGACAATCCCCCCAAAAGTCTTCAATGTGATGAAGATGAGTGAACCTGGGTCCCAGTGCCTTCCTCATATGCCCATATCAGTCCATTCGAGGGCGAGCAGTGTGTAGATGAAAATGGTAATCCTTCAATTCTTTCTCAGAGTTACCAGCACATTGGGAAGTTTGTAGCTTATACATGCCCTGGCCAAGAGTTATGGGATAAGAGATCCCTACTATATGCTTGCCACTAAAGATCGCCTGTATGTGTTGGAGCTGCCGAGAAAGCTCCAATAAGATGATTCAGTCATTGGGTTATCGAGGCAACTTGTATGGCCTTTCGGTGAAGCCTTGGGCACGGATGTATGTAAACTTCAGGTATTGAATGAAGAGGAAGGCATATTGCTTCAAAAATTCCCTAGCACTATGGGAGACTCCTTTTGAAATCCCCAGTAATCATTCTGATAGTATGGCCGATGAAGGCATCATTTACTCTACAGTACTCCCTCCTAAAGTTTCGGTACTAGAGCTGGGGGTACCTGTCATAGGCCTTGAGTCTTCGACCCAACTCCTGATTGGGCGCCACAAACAACCCGTTGTACTATCTCCGGTCTGCCAAGGAGTATACGAGATATGAAGTCATATAAAATTTAGAACTATTCTTCACATCGACGAACTGCTCATGGAAGCAGTTGCTTATTATACCTCCCCAATAAAATGTGGTCTTTGTGGTAATATCCTCATTCCCACAAAGGAATTTCACAACAAAGTACACCATCCATCCCTGAAAGAAGGCCGCAGTAGGAAGGCCCATAAACCTGCTTAGCATTGTGACCAAATCGTGGTAGTCTTCATAGAAATTGCTGCGAAAGAGTTCGTTAGGAACCTTCACGACGCTGCCCTAATTTTCTTTGAGTTAATGCTGATTTATTAATTTCCTGTAGCCTGTAGGGTTAGCGTCCCATGCCGCCTGACACTCCTCAATGGTAGGTGTTTCCATTTCTTGAAATGTGGGAATATGAAAGGTTTTTGTGATTCCTCCAGCCGACATGTCGGCGAGAATGTTACCGTCCCTATCAACAATTGTCCTTGTATCGGGCTGATAAGCCTGTTGACAAGCCATGACCAATTCAGAGGCCACGAGGGATGGGGGGAATCCCACAACTTTCGCGATTCCACTCTGTCTTATCAATCTTACATTTTTTGTTGTTGGATTGACCCTAACCCTTTGTGTAAACTCGTCAATATTGACATGGCCTATGTTAGTGTCAGTGATTTCCTTCCAATCCGTGTTAACCTTTGAGTGCAGAGGCTCTCCCTAAAATTGGTATTTCATTTGGTCCTTGTCCTCTTTCCCTCAAGGAGTTTTGTCTGACTTATTTCCTTTGTCCTTTTTTACGGCTGCCCCCGAAGGTCCCGCACCCGATTCCTTATATTTTGCAAGCAAAGGTGTAGTAAGTGCAATTGATCACGAAAGCATTTATGTTAGTCGAAATCCCAAAGATGAAATCCATTTTAAATAATCTATCAAGCATAACATGATACTTTTACCTCCCAATGCCATCGGTCTTTTGATTGAGGGCTATGGGATAGTCCGGGCCCGGAGGGCCGGACTTCCCTGGCAGGAATGTTGTTTTGGAAAGGTAGACGGGGCGGAATGATCCAGGAGATTCTCTCTGATCAAATTTTGATAATTTGATAGGCTCGCAATGGAGAGGACCAATATTCAACACGTGGGTGGAGATCAAATTTCACATTTGTGCTCATTTGGATTGGTTTAGGAGGATCCAGAGGTACACAGTCGGAAAGCCGTCAGGATATGGCGTTTGAAACGTCCGAGCAAGAACGGAGTTTTGAAGATAGAACTCTGGGGTACAGGCTCTGAGAAGCTCAAGGGCGGCCAAAAGATTACAATTTTTAGTTTGAGCGCTCGGGCCTGAGGCACTGGGAAACTGCCCAACCTTCATCGTTTGGAACGGCTATCGTTGGACGGAAGTCTAGATCTTTGGGCCCGAGAGGGGAAAGGCCATTCTGAGTTTGGATTAGGATTCCAGTGGAGAATGGAGGCTCAGGGCCCGGAGGGTGGAAGGATGCTAGGAATTCTCCATTCGCAAAGGAGGAGATCACGGGAAATCGCCAAGAGAAATGGATATCGCCGTGATGTCTTAGTGATGCGGAGAGTCCTGCCAACAAAAGGATCCTTCAGGGTAGTATTCCCAGTCAGAGAAAGGTCTCCCTGACCTGGAGATGTCTCTCTGACCTGCTTCGTGTTCGCGCAAGGATGAGGGGGTCAGCGTAAGGTCTTGGTGAATACGTTATGTCTCGCCGATGAAGAGTTCCATCAGCATAACCTCTTACCGACGTTATGAAGTCACCCCGACAAGGGATTTGGCCTCGCCAAGAGAAAGGTTTCGCTATGAAGTCCTGGCGACTGTTAGGAGTCTCCCCGAAAGCGAAGGTATCGACAAGATGAAAGGAGCTCGCGGTAAGGTCTCAACGAAGCACGAATGTCTCCCCGACAGAAGGTCACTCGACAAGAGTAGGATATGTTCGGCGAAAGGTCTTTCCGAAAGGGGGAGGTCTCAGTGAACTTATGGAGGATCGGCAAGACGAAAGGAGCCCGTTGTGAGCTCTTGGCGATGAGTTTTGTCTTGCCGACAAAAAGACTTCGGTGTGAGACTTACAGTGTCCGGGCGATCAAATGAAAACCCACGAAGGGCTTCGACATGACACAGAATGATCTACATGACATTTCATCGACCTCGAAGGGTTAATGCAATTAAAAGAATAGAGCTCGATGAAAGCCAAAGGTGCTCGGTGGGAGGTCTCATCGAAGGACGGATGTCTTGGCGAAGCAAGATGACTATCGGTAAAGCTATTGGATCCCGCCATGACCTCCTGGCAACTAGGACTTGTCTCGCCGATGGAGCAACTCGGGGAGAACAAGGTACAAAAATCTGAATGTGGAATCCCGGAGACCCGGGCCCGAGAGAGCTAAAAGCTGTTTCAAAATTTTTGGTTTATCACTAAGTCTCAGCCGAGGGAGGGAGCATCCGGGCCTGAGGATAATTCTCTGAATTAATCATGAGGGTGCCATGTTGGTTTTCTCAATTTTCAAGGACATGGGTTTTGTTCTTTGTGCCATATTTCATCACTCTCATGTCCTTTCGATCGCTCTCATTCATTTTAAGCTTTAGAAATCATGAAAACATTGTTTGGGAGGGTGAACGGAAAACCTACCACGAACACTCGATACAGCAAGGTGTGGGATCCACCAGTGGTCGGTAAGCGAAGGCAATGGGCGATGATCGATGGAGGTCTCGAAGATGGTGGGCTCCTATGGCAAGCTCTAATCTCCTACTGCAACACTGTCAAGTGAAAATGACAAGACTGGGCAAGCAATTTATACCCCAACCGCCATTAATGGCCGTATTGAATGCAAGTACGGTAGACATTTGGGTTGGTGTATTTAAATTCATTGACGACGATGGGAGTCCCAGGGTCCGGAGGCTGGGAGGGTGCAGGGCGGTGGGCATTTTGAAATTTCAACTTAGAGGGGTTGGCGGCGGCAAAGGGGGATTCGGGGCCCGAAGGGCGAAGTTTCGCTAGAGGTTCGTCGTCAGGAACGGTGAAAACAATAGGGAAACCCAGCAAGGGAAACCTGAAGGGGTGGGCCCGGCTAGGCCTAAGGCCGTTGGCGGAGGCAAACTGCCAGAGAAAGCTCACAAGGCACCAAAACTTGACAAAACGAGCCAAGGGGAAGCATGGTCAACCTATTATGAAACTTTGGAAGAATATTGACCATCTGGGGCACAAAAATAGGGCACGCAAAATGAGGCAGCGATAAAAATGACCCAGCGAGGCAAAAGAAAAAAGAGGGTCCCCGTTCCAAATGGGGCGTGTGTGCTAAGGGCACAACAAATGACAACTCCACTGGGGAACGCTTCTGAGCTTTCTAAGGAGAAATATTCATTCAGGACCCAAAATATCTGGTTTCGTAGACCAGGAGTAGCTCCCAAAGGTGAATTTGGGAGAACAAGATCCTTAATTAGGTCAGTTTATAGGACATCTCAAAAGTGTGTGTAGTGAATTCATTCATTTCCTCAGGATGGTGACCAAGGGCTGCTTATCCAACCAAGCAAGTTACATAAATCATCTAGCACCAAAAGTAACCCGAACATTGCTCAGTTGCCAGTTAGATGTCCATAGCCCCGACGGAGTTGTCGCTGCAATCCCATGGATATTGCTCTACTGCCAGCCGGGCGTCCATAGCCCTGGTAGAGTTACCCGAACACCCATACGGTCGCTTATTTTTTAGAATTCCTTTTCTCTTTTATTTTGATATTTCCTTCAATGTTCATTTTGAGATAACTTTCTTGCTCGACCGGGTAAGCACCGAAGCTTACAATGGGTTTGGGACTGCAATGGTCACTGGAGCAGACTTGAGATTTTTCACTCACTAGGGTGTCATAGCAACCATGGTACAATCCTTTAGAAATGATTATTAAATGTCTTGTGCGAGATCCGAGATGTGTGTAAGGAGATCCAATCCAGGGTCAAGTTCTGAGCAGAGTTCAAACAGGGAAATCATTCATGGGTAGCTTTCAAAGACTGATGGTCGAGAGTGAATGTTTAGCCAAAGAACACCAAGGATGGATAGCAAAGTTAACCGTTCGTTGCGCGAGCACGGCCACCGCTAAGGGGCGGGGAACATCTTTTCTGAACAAAACAGCCGGGAAACAAAAGCAAAAGGAGCGACACAAAACAGAAGGACGCAAGCAAATAGAAAGGGCAACCTACTCTAACCTATATACAACATTTACAAAGTACAGCTCAAACAAGCTCAAGCCTGGAAGTAATGCTTCAGGTTCTTCCCGTTGACCTACAATGGGATGTTCTCACCAGTTAAAGTCTTTAGGCGGAAGGCATTGTCTCCCAGAATCTCAGCTATTTGAAAGGGGCCAAGCCAAAGCTTATCGAATTTGTTGTGTCCCCCTTTCCTTTCGTGGGCCTTGTCCCAATACAGGAGCAAATCTGCAATTCTAAAGGCCTTAATTTTGGCTCGGCGGTCGAACCATCTCTTAACTATGCCCTGATGTTTGGTGAAATTTTCTATTGCACGATCTTAGACTTCCTCTAAATGCAAGAGCTCAACTAGCCGAGCTTTTTTATGATCTCCTCCCTCATAAAAGTCATTGATAAACTGAAGAGTAGGAATCTTCAGATGGATAGGAAATATGGGTTCTAGGCCATAAACAAGGTGGAATGGGGAATCGCCAAGGGCAGCCTTATGGCGAGTGCGGTCTGCCCAAAGGGTGAAGTAGAGCTGGGTATGCCAGTCCTTGGGGTTCCTATCTAGCAGTTTCTTGATCATGGTAATCAGGTTCTTATTCGTGGACTCAGCGAGGCCATTGCCTTGGGGGTAGTAATTAGATGAAAACTTAAAGGCGATCCCGTAGTCAAATGCCCAACTCGCAAATTTCAATGAAGTAAAAGTAGGTCCATTGTCACACATCAAAGCATAAGGACAACAAAAGCGATTTAAAATGAAACTTTCTAAAAATTCAGTAACTACTTCAGTTGTGCATTGCTTACATACAATTGCTTCTATCCATCTAGTGCAGTAATCAGTCGCGGTAAGAATGTACCCGTGTCCCGTGGATGATGGAGGGCTTACCAGACCGATGAAATCGAGACCCCATTGCACGAATGGCCTTACCTCCAACATAGGCTGCAGTGGGACAACATCATTCTTTTCCTTAATGGTGGCTGTTTGACACGTGTGGCATGAGCGAACATGACAATGAGCATCTTTGAAGACTGTTGGCCAATAATATCCCACTCTCAATATCTGATGCGTTGTGGAAGAACCAGATCCATGGCCATTGGAAAATTTATCATGAAATTCTTTTAAGACGCGGCTGGCTTCCTCTTTACCCAATCATCTTAAGTAAATGCCTTTGTGGTTCTTCTTGTAGAGAATGGAACCTTGTAGCATGTAGCCATTGCTTTTCAATCTAAGGGCACAATTTTGGACTCCCTACAGGTGCAGCAGACACTTATGGTTCAACAAATAATAGACGACATTCTCGTACCATTCTCTCGGGGAAACATCCTCAAGCTAGTACTGCTGCACAGTGAGTTCAGGTCCAACCCATGCTGCTGCTTCAACAATCATGCAGGTAAGTGCTTGTTCTCTCACCAGCTTCATTGGTTAGATCTCCATGTTATATTCCTGGAGCAAGGTGACCCATTTAGCTCTTCATTCTCCCAATTCATTTTGCATGAGCAACATTTTCACTGCTGGGTCTGGGACAATCGCAAACACTTTATTGCGCAAGATATAATGCTGAAATTTCTTTACCCCTTTGAAAAGACCATATGCCTGTTTTTCTATGTTGTGGTATCATAATTCAGCGTCCTTTAGGGGAGCACTCATGAAGGTGATTGGGTGTTCATTTCCTTCATCATCTTTCTGAGTCAGGATGTTAGCACAAGAATGTTCTAAAGCAAACGAGTAGATATAGAAAGGCTTCAGATAATCCAGACTGACTAACACAGGTGCCTCGGCAATGGCCCATTTAATTTCTTCAAAGGCTTGTTTGGCATTGGGAGTCCACTCAACTTTGGCATTTTGTTTCAACATAGCATTGAGAGGTTTAACAATCTCTGCGAAACCCGTGATGAATTTCCTGACGAAGTTGATATTTCCAAAGAAGGATTTTAATTCCTTCTTGCTCCCTGTTGGTGGGATTTTCAGCAATGGCTGGATACGTTCAGAGTCTATGGAGATTCCTTGTTCTGAAATGATGTGTCCGAACAATCTACCTTAAGTCACACCAAAAATACACTTCTTGGGGTTAAAGGAAACCCCAAACTCCCTGCACCTCTGAAACACCTTGCATAAATCAGAGACGTGATCACCTCACTTTTTAGAAAACATAGTTAAATCATCCATGTAGATGATTATGCACTTGTCGATCAGATCCTTGAAGGTGATATCCATGGCGCGTTGGAAGGTGGTGCCAACATTGATGAGTCCAAAAGGCATCCTCCTATAAGCAAACGTCCCCCACTTGGTGGTGAATGTCATTTTATGATGATCTTCATACTGTACCATTACCTGGTTGTATCTAGAGTACCCATCGAGGAAAGACATCATTTGGGACCCATTGACGATCTACAACACTTCGTCCAATGAAGGCACTGGATAGTTGTCTTTCTCCGAAGCTCGGTTCAAATTGCGGAAATCTACACACAATCGAATCTCCCCATTCTTTTTTTTGACCGGAACCAGGTTGGCAACCCATGTGGAATGCCTAACCGGGAAAATAATCCTTGTCGAGAGCAACTTCTACACTTCTTTGTAAACGACGGGTTCCAACAAGGCATTAATAGGACGCTGCCGCTGGCGGAATGGCCTCACTTCGGTCTTAAGAGGTATGGTGTGCATGATGATGGATGTGTCATATCTTTTTACATCCTCATAGCTCCATGCCACCACGTCATGGTACTTCCACAACGCATCAATAATTCCCTTCTTTTCCTCAGGCATGTACACTTTGCCAATAAAAACATTCTTGATTTTCTCAGCTGTCCCAAGGTTGTGAGAATCACACTGGTTGCTTATGGCTTCTTTCTTTGTTTGTTGGTTATGGTCTCTGATCTAGTCCAAGTCAAATATATGTTCCAGCTGAACCATGCCCCTGGGAATCGTGTTGGTTTTTAGGTTAATAACCCCCTCTATGTCCAATTCGGCTTCTTGCGGATCAACTTCATCAATTATTTGGGCTGCAAAGACATTAGAACTTGTAATAAACTCAAGAATATGTTTGTCATCATTGAAAACTTGAAAATGAGTGACATTATCTGAGACCGATGGCGTAAATGTCAACTCAACGGTAAATTTGTTAAGCTCGGACAAAGAGAGGGGTTGCAGAGTGTTGGCTGCTTGAGCCAAAGCATCAGCTGTATGATTCTGAGCACAAGGGATCAATTGTATATTGAATGCATCTAAACCTTCTAGGAGGTACCAAACCCTATGCCTATAGTTTGTCAGCCTTCTATCATGGCAGGAATACAATTTCCTAACTTGCTTAACTACGAGTTCTGAATCCCCAAAAACTTGCAGCATTTTGACATTTTTCTTCAAGGCCATGAGAAGACCATGGACCAAAGCTTCATATTCCACTACATTATTAGTGTAATAAAACTACAATCTATGGGTGGCAAGAAAGGTCTTACCCGTTGGGCTGATGAGTTTGAACCCAACACTAGCTCCTTGTTTTGATTTGGACCCATCAAATCAGAGCATCTAGCATGTGGAAAGTTCTTTAACTCCAGGTTCGACTAAGTTCTTGCTTCCTTTTAGCTGGACAGTTGCCTCCGCAATCCCAGGAGAATCTTCTCACCTAGTGTGTTGAACATAGGGTGGTTCTGTCAATACCTCCTTTAGTGTTTCCTTTTGGAGGGTGGCTGATTTCTTAACATGCTCCACCGCTGTTCGACATAAGCAGCAGTCAAATTCGAAGTGGGCAGCATTGTGAATCCTACACCAATTCGACAATAAGAGATCCTGGAAATTCATTCGGGCTCCTAGGCTGAGCTGATCCCTTGCACACTTTTCTATAAACTCCTGGAAAGCACTAAATAGTCCCCAGTCATCACTTTCATCATGTTTGTCATCTGTTTCTACCATCATTTCCGCACTCAGAGGCATTTGAATACAATCGGTCAGAGGACTGCATAACACTAAGAGAACTTCGGAAACACACTCATCCTGAGGCTCAACCTCGTTTTGGTAGGTGAAAGGGCAATAATTTCCCAGTTCTATCTCAACAAATAGCACTTCGCTGAGATTATTCTATTCTGTCATCATATATTTCATACGGGGTTCATGGTCGATATGGAATTGATTTGGCAACCCCTTCCATGGCAGCCACATGTGAGAAAGGTCTGTGGCAGTATATCCGTTCAGTGTCTTGGTGAATTCCCTCCCCAAGATGATCCCATAAGCGTTAGGAATGTCCACCACTTGAATATCGATGACTTGTTGTATCTGTGGGTCTATAGCAATCTACATCGGAATCTGATTCATTTCTCCCACAATGTTGATCTCTATTTTATCCAGCTGGGTCACCTTCCTCCTTGAAGGTGTGGGAGTAATTCCAAGAGCCTTGCATACTGCCAAGGGCATAACATTGGCAGACGCTCTTGAATCAAGCAAGCAGTTGTGTAAGCTCTTCCCGAATATTCGGATGGTGGTAAGGAAAGGAGGAGTTTCCAACCTTCCTTAGAAAATAACCATGGGTGTGTCCATGTGAGCTACCTGACCCCCGTTCTTATCACCAATTTTATCCTTGGTCTAACTAGATGGCTGATCTTTAGAACCCTGCCTAGTGTTCTGATCTGGTTCCTTTTCCATTTGCCTGCTGGTAGATTGATTTATAGGAACATCCTTCCTTTTCCCGGTATTATCCTATATCTCCGGCTCTTGCCTAGGCTCTTTAAAAGTGACTCTCTTAGCTGACGTTTTCTGCGTTGTACTAGAGGATGGGGTCCCATTAAGGACCCTAAAGAAGGTGTGCCTTACAACAGGGACTTTGAGTAGTTCAAAGGCAGATAAACTAATTTTCACCCTTTTGAACTCTTCTTTCACATATTCACCCATTTGTTCAATTTCTGAACTAAAGGCTTGACCTATTACAGAGCTAGGAGGTTGGGGTTTCATTTGACTAGACTGATTTTGGGATTGGCCTTGAGGCTGACTCTGCACCTAATTTTGAGGTCCGTTATTGTTAAGATATTGGACGAGTACATGGGGAAGTCCCAGGTTGTTGCTGGCATTGGGGTCAGGTGGGGTGGTGAAATTGTTTGGTGGAGTAGAGGTTATAAAAGTTCCACCCGCTTGTCTATTCCTAAGAAAGTAGGGAGTTGATCTCTGATGGAACATGTGGACCTCATCTATGAATGTCTCTTCTTCATATATTGGACCATTATCTACTAAATCAAAAAGTTGAGCCAAAGTTTGTTCGTTACTTACCTCTTGCACTTGTTCACTCCCAACGGGAGCGGGCTCGACTTCAGGCGTGTTGTGGTCGCCTCGCGGAAATGGCGCTTGGTTAACCACAAGACAGGAGGAATCATACGGCTCATATGGGACGATGTCCCTACAGCCGGCATTATCGATTGTGTTTTGCACTTCCACTTCGGCAGCTATCTGGAATTCGGGGCAATCCAACTCGGAATGTTTGCTAGTTTTATGAATCCGACACCATCTAGACAAAGCCGCCTTGGCAAGGTACACTCCACTAGTTGTCTTTTTGTTATTTGCTGGTTGGTCAAAAGGCGTAGGAACACCTCCATTGTTGGGCCTAGTATTCCACGTGCGATTCTGCCTCTGAGAAGGTCTCCTTTCTGAATTTTGATTAGTGTTCTACCCCCTGTCATAATTCTGCCCGGAGGAAGTGCTTGCTTCTCGATTATCCCTACTATCCCTATTATCTTGGTTATCCTGGTTAAGATTGGCCTAAAAATTACGTCGGAAGACCTGTAACTGATTATTCTAATTTTTTAGGTGCGTTATTTTTGTGGACATTTTCCTCATCATCTGTGTTAGTTTCTCTAACTTGTCTCTCTCAATCGTGTTACTTGGTTGCGGTGTCGGACTTTGGAGGAAGGTGGACGGGGCTACCGGCTAATTCTGATACACTGGAGGAAATTCTGGTCCTAATATGTATAATGGTGCATGGGGCTACTGCGGATGCACCTGTTGTTGTGGAGCAGCTTGAGAATAGTTATGTTGTGGTTGAGGCTACAAATAGGAAGGCACGAAAGGTGCATAATTCAATGGCGGTCCCGGATGTGGGACGATGGGCAACTGAGGCACCTTGTTCATAAGAGGGGTTTGATGAGAAAATGCCTAATTAAGCCCCTGAATCTGCATCGAGTGAGCCACTGGCCCTAAAGAAGGTAGCGGGTCGGAGATATTCTACTCCAAATCTGCATTGGCCACAACAGCCTCTTTATAGGCCGTCACCAATGAAGCATGTGGCAGTTGCATCCTTTTCACCAAGCCGACGTGAGGTTATCCAATGCCGAATAGTAAACTGAGAGAGCTGCCTCATCATTATGGAGGTATGGGTCCTGAAGCCTTATAAAGGCATAATGAAAGCGGTTATTGAAAGACCCAATAGGTTCGTTGACTTCCCTTCTGACAGACATAAACTGATGGTAAAGTTCTGAAGGACTGATGGGAATCTTGTATTTCTGCAGGAAGGCATTTTTCATTAGATTCCATGAGGTAATGGATCCCCTCAGCAAATTGATGTACCAATAGAAGGCTTCTTCTCCCAAAGAATGCAGAAAAAGGCGGCATGCAACATCCTCATGGTTGACTTGCATTTTAGTAATTGTTGTTTTGAATATTTTGATATGTTCTTCAGTTGTTCTCTGTGGGTCACAAGGACATAACTTTGAACAAAATCCCTCTGGATTCTTGGGCATATTATTGTAAGCAGCAAAATGTATCGGCGAAGGGTTATGTGCCAACCAAGCCATGGCGGGAGGCAGAGGTAGTATTTGCTGTTGAAAAACAACAAGTTGGGGTTGCACCCACAATAAAACAGTAGTTTGGGACTACACTTGAGCTATGGCTATTTGGACTGTGCCCAAGGCTGGAAGGGCCGGGAGAGAATCAGTCCCCTGGCTGCAGGAGATAGGAGGTGCAAATGCAGTTTTGGATGGTCGGATGGAAGATGAAGGCCAGCTGAATGAAGGTGAGGGTGGAATGGAAGCGGGTGGAATGGAGGAAGAGGAAGAAGCAATGCTACTTCCCTTGACTCATTTTGCCCTTGTAGGAGGCTGCAATTCTTCAAATTCTCCCTTATTTGGTGTTGACCGTAGAACTCTTTCAAATCTTTCTGAGGAGAACAATCCGATTCGATCCAGTTTCACTCTAAACCCCTAACTTTGTATTCAAATGTGTGGCCCTCCTTCTAGCGCCAGTTCTGTTGATGTTTTTTTATGCACTTCTCAACACAGGCAGTGTGTAGGTGCACTACCTCTCTTGAAAGACAATCTACCACAATCAGATTGCATAGCACTATCCCAAAGTCTCTAATGTCAGGTCTTGACAATGCTAGGAATATCTCAGTTGTTTGATGTGATTTGCTGGAATCACAAGGTGGTCTTACAGATGGATTACTAAGTGGAGAAGTTGGATCTTAAAACGGAGTTCTTAAGATGGGAGAGTTGTTGTGTGTTCACTGTAGGTTCAAACAACAGTCTTGAACTCCATTTTTCTCATTGGATTTAGCTTTACAATGTGCAATAAACCTAAGCATAGGTCACTCATTAAATAAAATGAAAAAGGGGAGGGAAGAGAGGAGGTTCCTAGATCTACAACTAATTGTGAACAGTGATGATGGAGTTCCTGCAATGGACAGCTTCTTGGAAACAATATTCCACTTAACCAGAAATCTCACAGTCTCATGGAATTTGTGCTATCTTATGAGGCCTGCAAATGTTTCGTCTTTCATTCACCATAGGCATGCATGAACAAAGATGAAAGTTTGGAGTAGCTTTGAATTCAAGTCCAGACTAACTTTACACAACTATCTACCATCAACAAATAGCAAAAAGTATGGATTGAGAAGGCATCTACACTACAGGGATTTCACAACTACAAGACAACATTCGTAAAATCTACCAAAGCAAGAAAATAGTTAACTAGAACAGCAATAAAATCTAAGTTAAACATTTAACAATGGAGGTTGAATCAAGCAACATGTGAGAAACTCAGAAAATGCACCAAGTCAATGTATTTTCATTATAAATTTCTGCAGCATGTCTTTACAACAACTAAACTTCCTTTTTTAAATGAGAAGAGAGCCCTATTTATAGTGCCCCAAAAGTCAAATAAATGGCTGAGATTAATTCTCATTGTGTGGCCAAGATTCATTACAAAATAAGGTTTCACCAACCCTCAATATTTTACAATTTAAAATTACATTTTGTCCCCTTTCCCTATTTTGTCCTCTAGTGATGGCACTGTAGCCTTTTATCCTTTAGTTGATTGTTGTTTTACTGTAGCTAATCTTAAGGGGGCTCTTTATCATCAACAGGGTTGTCTTCCTGCTTCTTTGAGGCTGTGTATTCCATGAACTTTAGGATGACCGGCTGGAGCTTTTCTACCTCAATGTTTGGTAACTCCATTCCTTTGCATTATCTTCTAGTCTTTTCCAGTCTTCATCATACTTTGCACCTTGATCCCTGAACAGCTCTGATTGATCGAAGGCACGGGCAGCAAAACTCATGAATTCCACTGTCATTTCGCAAGACATCCCATCCTCCATCTTCTTCTGGAAGTAAGGTTTTACCTTCTCCGGATCCATCTGTACTGTGGGCATGTCATATTCTATCATTAGCTTGAGGTACCAGGCACATTCCGCTCTGATCTCTTTGATCCATTCAATATCCGGGTCCACTTTGTTCATTATTTGTTCCAATTTTTCCTTCTGGTTGTCAAAGTCTTGCCGCCACACATCCATCAGCCAATGATCATCTTTGTTAAACACAAGCTCCTTTTCCCATGCGGACTCTGGAATCTGAAGGATAGCCTCGATCTTTGGGAAGGTGGAGTCGTATGTTGCAGGGATGTCGGTGCATAGCCTCTTTGTGTCCTCCAAAGATTGCTGCAGGTCCAAGAACTTGTTGGCTATTCGAACAGCCCGACTAATTCCCATGTTTTCGATGTATAAGACTTGTCGAAACCAGCTTTCTGTAGTCCTTTCCAAGTTCTTTCTCCTTTCCATCCTCTCAATTTGTTCCTTGGATAGCAATTGGGGTGCGGTTGTGGATGTGGTAGGTAAGTCACCTACCGAAGACCATTGCTGGATGTAATCTATTAGAGCAACCACCTGTGCTTTGAGATCATCTTTTGAAATCCTATCCTGCTTTATCAAATGTACCACTATAGCCACTAATTCCTCAAGACGCTCTACCTCCTTCTCTCTGGTGGTGGTCCCCAAGTCGATAGTAGAGATGTTGTAACTTACATCAGCCTGTCCCACCACCCGGGTTGCTATTTGCACAGCTCGAGACCCAGAAGCATCCATCGTTACCCTAGATCAGATCTTAGGCCTCTTCTCTTTCTTTGTTGTGATCTGAGCTTGGGCTAAGATATCCTCTAGTCTCGCCCTCGGGTCCTTTAGTATGGGAGTTTTCCTTTCGAGCTATTTTTCTAACCATTCAGGCACGACAGACTTGCCCTTAGGTGACTCACAATCATGCTCACCCCTCTTGGCCAAGGCCAAGTTTCCCGCTCCCTTATCCTCTGAAACCCTCTCTTCCTCCTTGGCAGCATCTTCTTCTTCTTCATCAGAGTCCTGGATGAATGCAAGGCGTTTAATAGGAGGTTTAGCAGATAATTGCTACAAAATACTTTCTTTCTCTTTCATTTCGCCTCCTCTCATTCTCTCTGTTTGTTCAACCTCGTGCACATGTTCCTTTAGCTTTTCAATTTTGAGGCCTATGTCTTCTTGAGCCTCACTCTCAGGTATATCTTCTTCTAGATTATCTTTTTGTTGTTGAGAGGTGACCTTTCCGCCTTCGTCTCAGTGCCCTTCGGCTGTAGGACCAGCTCTTCCTCAAGATCATCGTCAAAGGCCTGCACTATGACCCTACCACCAGCACCATCCTCCTCATCCCCGCTCTTAGAGGAACCAGTTCCTTCTTCTTTGTAGGCAACCTTGTCAATAGTGCGATGTTCATACTCTGGGTGCTCATGATATTCATCGGCTTCCTCTTCAAAGGGCTTTGAGGCCTCTTGTTCTTGCCTCTCCCACTCCTTAGAGATTAGCATGGTGGCTTCCATAGCCGGTGGCCCTTTCAGAGGTTGTGAAGGTTTAGCAGCAGTGAGGACCTAAGCTAAGGCTGCTTGAAGAGTGGGATCCATGAGGATCTGGGAGAGCTCGGAAGGGATATTCTGCATATGCTTCAAAAAAGCCTTAGGCAAGGTGGGAGCAGGCATTGGTGCAGCCACTATAGGTAATGGGAGTGACGTGCTAGGTGACGTGGCAGCAGAGGAAGGAGGAATAGTTATGGTAGAGGAAGAGTCAATTACAATCACCGGCTCGGTCGGAGGTGAAGGGGCAAGATGGACAGAAATGTCCACTGCCAAAGGGGATGTAGCAACCATAGCCAGAGAAGCAGATGATGGGGGAACTGAAGCAGGGAGAGCCAAAACAGGTTTTATTTGATCTGTATCTTTTACTCCTTCCTGGATTAAGGGCCGCTCCGTGGTGCCCTCCATTTGCTTAAGTCTTTTGGAGGGTGAGCCTCCTATTTCTTTTCTTGTATAGACCTTAGGGTCAGGAGACTGTTCTATTTCTGCCTCCTTCCTCTTCTTAGAATTGGTGACTAGAGGAGACTTGGATGTCTCGCCAGTTGAAGTGGTGGCTGCGGTGTCTTCTGTGGCACTAGGTTCACTCTTGAGTCCCTCATAAGTCAAAATTACCCCATGTTGTCTTAATCGGGCCACTTGTCTATCAACCCATTCCTTGGTAGAGGACAATATTGGCTTGGTTATGATATCGAGGTCATCGACCTCCTGCTCATCCCAGTCAATTATTGGTACTGGAAAATTGGCAACTGGGAGGTACCTGGGGTCCATTATGGTGCCATTGTCTTCTTCGACTTGGTCTGGTATGGGAAACTATTGCACCTTCAATACAAAATGCGCAGTCATCCGCATATAGTGCCTTGCACGTACCTCTTTATCATCTTGACAATCCCCCCAAAAGTCTTCAATGTGATGAAGATGAGCGAACCCGGGTCCCAGTGCCTTCCTCATATGCCCATATGGGTCCATTCGAGGGCGAGCAGTGTGTAGATGAAAATGGTAATCCTTCAATTCTTTCTCGGAGTTACCAGCACATTGGGAAGTTTGTAGCTTATACATGCCCTGGCCAAGAGTCATGGGATAAGAGATCCTTGCTATATGCTTGCCACTGAAGATTGCTTGTATGTGTTGGAGCTGCCGAGAAAGCTCCAATAAGATGATTCGATCATTAGGGTATCGAGGCAACTTATTTGGCCTTTCGGTGAAGCCTTGGGCATGGATGTATGTAAACTTCTGGTATTGAACGAAGAGGAAGGCATATTGCTTTAAAAAGGCCCTAGCACTGTGGGAGACTCCTTTCGAAATCCCCAACAATCATTCTGATACTATGGCCGATGAAGGCATCATTTACTCTGTAGTACTCCCTCCTGAAGTTTCAGTACTAGAGCTGG
Source organism: Sequoia sempervirens (assembly GCA_007258455.2). Classification (NCBI taxonomy): domain Eukaryota; kingdom Viridiplantae; phylum Streptophyta; class Pinopsida; order Cupressales; family Cupressaceae; genus Sequoia; species Sequoia sempervirens. The sequence continues at coordinate 27,239 of VDFB02078335.1, forward strand.
GGGTACCTATCATAAGCCTTGAGTCTTCAACCCGACTCCTAATTGGGTGCCACAAACAACCTGTTGTACTGTCTTTGGTCTACCAAGGAGTATACGAGATATGAAGTCATATAAAATTTAGAACTCTTCTTCACATCGACAAACTACTCATGGAAGCGGTTGCTTATTATACCTCCCCAATAAAATGCAGTCTTTGTGGTAACGTCCTCATTCCCACGAATGATTTTCTCAACAAAATACACCATCCATCCCTGAAAGAAGGCTGCAGTAGGAAGGCCCATAACCCTGCTTAGCATTGTGACCAAATCGTGGTAGTCTTCTTAGAAATCGTTGTGGAAGAGTTCGTTAGGAACCTTCGCGGTGCTGCTCCACTTTTCCTTGAGCCAATGCTGATTTATTAATTTCCTATAGCCTGTAGGGTTAGCATCCCATGCCGCCTGGCACTCCTCAATGGTAGGTGTTTCCATTTCTTAAAATGTGGGAATATGAAAGGTTTTCGTGATTCCTCCAGTCGACATGTCAGCAAGAATGTTACCGTCCCTATCAACAATTGTCCTTATATCGGGCTGATACGCCTGTCGACAAGCCATAACCAATTCAGGGGCCACGAGGGATGGGGGGAAGCTCACAACTTTCGTGATTCCACTCTGTCTTATGAATCTTGCATTTTTTGTTGTTGGATTGACCCTGACCCTTTGTGTAAACTCGTCAATATTGGCGTGGCCTATGTTAGTGTCGGTGATTTCCTTCCAATCTATGGTAACCTTTGAGTGTAGAGGCTCCTTGTCCTCTTTCCCTCAAGGAGTTTTGCCTGAATTATTTCCTTTGTCCTTTTCGATGGCTGCCCTCGAAGGTCCCGTACCCGATTCCATATATTCTGCAAGAAAAGGCGTAGTAAGTGCAATTGATCATGAAAGCACTTATGTTAGTCAAAATCCCAAAGATGAAATCCATTTTAAATAATCTGTCAAGCATAACATGATACTTTTACCTCCCGATGCCATCGATCTTTTGATTGAGGGCTATGGAACAATTTGGGCCCGGAGGGCCGAACTTCCCTGGCAGGAATGTCGTTTTGGAAAGGCAAACAGGGCGGAACGATCCAGAAGATTCTCTCTGATCGAACTTCGATAATTTGACATGCTCGCAATGGAGAGGACCAGGATTCAGCACGTGGGTCGAGATTAGATTTCACATTTGGGCTCATTTGGATTGGTTTAGGAGGATCTAGAGGTACACAGTCAGAAAGCCATTAGGATATGGCTGTTTGAAACGTCTGAGCAAGAACGGAGTTCTGAAGATGGAACTTCGGGGTCCGGGGTCCGGCAGGCTCAAGGGTGGCCAGAAGATTACAATTTTTAGTTTGAGCGCTCGAGCCTGAGGCACCGAGGAATAGCCCAACCTTTGCCGTTTGGAATGGCTATCGTTGGACGGAAGTCCAGATCTTTGGGCTTGAGAGGGGAAAGGTCGTTCTGAGTTTGGATTAGGATTCCAGCGGAGAAAGGAGGCCCGAGGCCCAGAGGGCGAAAGGATGCTAGGCATTTTCCGTTCGTGAAGGTGGAGATCACGCAGAATCGCCAGGAGAAATTGATATCGCTGTGATGTCTTAGTGATGTGGAGAGTCCTGCCGACAAAGGGAGCCTTCGGGGTAGTATTCCCAGTCGGAGAAAGGTCTCCCCAACCCTGCGATGTCTCTCTGACCTGCTTCGTGTTCGCCCAAGGATGAGGGGGTCAGTGTAAGGTCTTGGTAAATACGTTATGTCCTACCAATGAAGAGTTCCATCAGCATAACCTCTTGCCAACGTTATGAAGTCACCCCGATAAGGGATCTAGGCTCACCAAGAGAAAGGTTTCGCTATGAAGTCCTAGCAACCGTTAGGAGTCTCGCCGAATGCGAAGGTATCGGCAAGATGAAAGGAGCTCGTGGTAAGGTCTCAATGAAGCATGAATGTCTCCCCAACAGAAGGTCACTCAACAAGAGCAGGATATGTTCGGCGAGACCCAAAGGTCTCACCGAAAGGGGGAGGTCTCAACAAACTTACGGAGGATCGGCAAGACGAAAGGAGCCCGTTATGAACTCTTGGTGATGAAGTTTGTCTTGCAAACAGAAAGACTTTGATGTGAGACTTACAGTGTCCGGGTGATCAAATGAAAACCCACGAAGGGCTTCGACGTGACACAGAATGATCTACACAACATCTCACCGACCTCGAAGGGTTACAGCGACTAAAAGAACAGAGCTCGATGAAAGCCAAAGGTGCTCGGTGGGAGGTCTTGCCGAAGGATGGATGTCTTGGCGAAGCAAGATGACTATCAGTAAAGCTATTGGATCCTGCCATGACCTCCTAGCAACTAGGATTTGTCTCACCGATGGAGCAACTCGGGGAGAACAAGGTGCAGAAATCCGGATGCGAAATCCTGGAGACCCAAGCCTGAGAGAGCTAAAGGTTGTTTCAAATTTTTTGGTTTATCGTTGAGTCTCAGCCGGTGGAGGGAGCGTCTAGGCTCGAGGGGCACGAATTCCCCTGCGAAGAACGGCCACATGGGGATAATGCTCTGAATTAATCATGAGGGAACCATGTTGGTTTTCTCAATTTTTGAGGACATGGGTTTTGTTTGTTGTGCCATATTTCATCACTCTCATGTCCTTTCAACCACTCTCATTCATTTTAAGCTTTAGAAATCATGAAAACATTGTTTGGGAGGGTGAACAGAAAACCTACCTCGAACACTCGATGCAACAAGGCATGGGATCCACCAGTGGTCGGCGAGCGAAGGCAATGGGTGGTGATTGACGGAGGTCTCGAAGACGGTGGGCTCCTATGGCAAGCTTTGATCTCCTACTACAACACTGTCAAGTGAAAATGACAGGCTTGGGAAAGCAATTTATACCCCAACCACCATTAATGGTCATATTGAATACAAGTACGGTAGACATTTGGGTCGGTGTATTTAAATTCACTGACGGCAGTGGGAGTCCCAGGGTCTGGAGGCCGGGAGGGTGTAGGGCGGCGGGTGTTTGGAAATTTCAACTTGGAGGGGTCGACGGCAGCAAAGGGGGAGTCAGGGCCCAGAGGGAGGAGTTTCGCCAGAGGTCCGCCATCAAGAACGGCAAAAACAATAGGGAAATCCAGCCAGGGAAACCTGAAGGGGTGGGCCCGGCCAGGCCCAAGGCCGCCGGCAGAGGCAAACAACCAGAGAAAGCCTGCAAGGCACCAAAACTTGACAAAACAAGCCAAGGGGAAGCATGGTCAACCTATTGTGAAATTTTGGAAGAACATTGACCATCCAAGGCACAAAAATGGGGCATGCAAAATGAGGCGGTGACAAAAATGACCCGGCGAGGCAAAAGAAAAAAGAGGGTCCCCGTTCCGAACGAGGCGTGTGTGCTAAGGGCACAACAATACCCAAAAAGATATTCCCTGGAAAAATTGTCTCTGCAATGCCAAGAAGTACATGAGTTGTTAATTTTACTTTTCATGGTGAATCTCAATATTAAAAAAAAAAAAAAATCTCTACCATTTAAAACAAATCTGCTTCTGCTTTGGTTTACATGGTACACTAATACCATCAGAAAGTAATAAGAAAATATTGTTACCTGGCTTGAAACAACAATCGAACAAGAAAATATTTAATAAACTTGAGATTGTCAATGACCATGAAAACTAACATTAAAATTAGAAAAACCCATCAATATCATTGTCATGGAATTGGTGAAACTATAGACATGAAATGTACCTTGATTGTTCCAACTTCTTTGAATGCCTTGATGATATTGAGTTGATCTGCTATTTGTGATGCACCCACTATTGAAATGACCACATCCACCTTCTTGATGGCTTCTACTAGGCTTGCATAGTCATCTATGGATCCCTGCATATGGGTATTGGAAAACAATAACATTAATATTGAGTAAAAGCATTATAGATTGATCAATGAAAATAGTAAGAAAGAGACTACTAGTAAGATACATGGAGTATAGTTGCTCCAGAGGATTTGAATGAATCTAGTAGCTGATCCTTGTCAAGATTAGAAGCTGCAAATTTTCTAACAAGGAGGAAAGTACGATGGCCAAGAGTTGTAATTAGAGAAAATTTCTTGAAAAGTTGGACAAGAGTTGTAACATTGGATGTAGGGCTTTGTGTTTTATCATTGAATCATTCTCACTTGTAGTTAGATTGTATTTTCTTCCCAAATACACCTCCCAGAATGGACCACCACTTTGCAATAGCAGTGCCATTTATAGATATATAAATATATCTAATAAAACATGCCATTTATCAACTTCACAAGATAGTATGTCAAGAACTAAATCAACACAAATAAATAAATCTGCCAAATTCAATAGCCATAAGAACAATCATGGAGCAAGCAAAGCAAGTAAATCCACCTTGATAGGTCTACATAGCAATTTGGCATAAAGGACATCAAATAATCTTATTTACCAGAATTACAACACCCCTTGCAGCAATTATGAAAATGTTAGCACAGGAGACTGTACTAGGGCACACTTTCTCTAGAGCCTCAAAGAGTTTATGTTGGATAGTGCATCCTTCTCTCCATCCATGTTGGAGGTCTTATCCAGAAGCAGAGAACCATCGTATCCCTACAAAAAAAAACATAATATATATGAAGTTACATGCGTATTGAGTTATGTATGTAAGTCTGTAATAAGCTTATAATCCCCTCTATAGCTTTTGTTTTTCACTTAAATACAGATTATGTTTGCAAGTCACAACCTCATTAAGAAAAACTCTAAATAGAATAAACTTATGAATTTAGGGGTGCCCTGATAAACAATCATCTAAACAAGCAAATACTCTTTGATAAGTTCAAGCATTTTTACTAAGGCCTAAAGTACATTAAAAAGTATCTCTATCTCACATTAACTGAGCAGTCATGATATTGCAGGCGTAAAACAAAAGCAACATTTCTAGGTTCTCTTTTCATGGCCATCTCCATCACAAACCTACCACAACTTTTGTCATGGGGCAGCTAGCTCTATAAAATCCTTTGTATAACTCCTACTGCATTTGATGCCTATTTTCATCATCCACAAGAAAGGAAGTTACTATTATACAAAAAATGATTAGTATAGCTATTATACAAAATCTTGAGACCATAATATACTTAATTGAATGAGATTTTAAACTTAAAGTAACATATACATGATAATATACTTCTTTTGTTGACAAATAAGATGGAATGAAGTTGAAAAAATAATTCAATTTAATATAGTTTGGAGTCATACAATTTGTGTAAATTGTTCAAGTACACCTATGACACATCATGTTATTCAAACCAATTCAAGTGGTTCAGCTCGCTCTTCAATAACATGTAATATTCTTTGATGATCATCACTAGCTAGTCTCCACTTACGATGTCCACGTGCACGTGGAACTGGATGAAGGGATAGGGCAGTAGCAACAACTAGGTGGCTATATTGATATACTTTGTTCTTAGGTTGATAATCAATAAAATGAATTCCATGCTGAATACCTGACTGCTCGTATCCCGGCACTCAACCGAACCGAATCTTCGAAAGGCGAGAAAATATTTACAAAGGTCAATGGCCTTTCAGCAGACCGAACAAGGATCGACAGATAAATTCTATAGCGCCATTCCACGCTATTCTTTCGTTCCGGTGGGGAATCCATATTATTCCATCACTTGTTTCCATTCTTACCAGATTTTTCACTTCTCTCCGTAAATTCAGTAGAGTGTTTGAACGGCGATCTTCCAGTTGTTTTCCAAAGATCAAAACATCTCCCCGCACTTCAAATTTACATGGTGTTTTTAAAAAAAGAGTTCCACTATCATTTAAGTATATATAAATTGCCTGGAAATAAGTGAGGCGTCCGAAACATGAGAAAATGCATAAAAGCTCATACAAAGATATATAAATATAAGGCCAATACGCATATTCCTCCTTGAATCAAAATTCTCAACATGGTGGTAATCAGTCGAACCAAAAGCGAATGTCTTCTTCAAAGTTTTCGCCCTCATTCGCCAGGTGTTCACGCACCGGAATTCCGGTCCGTCCATCCGCCCCATGCCGCCCGTCCGCATCCGCCGAACCCTGCCCGAATGAAAGAGGGCGTACTCATGATAGAATGCAAAGATCTTGTTTTCTCTACCCTCTTGCATCCATGCATTTATCTTCTATCGACACCTACAAAAATTAATTTAAATTGCATTTAAAAATCATAACTTAATATAAATATGTTCAAACTAAAATAAATAAAATTGAATGTACACTTATATGTATATTTAAAGATTTAAATATAAACAAAAACATACCTGATATCTCCCAAAACACTCTATGTGGAATGTATCGGTTGTTTGTTGAAGATGTGTCAACCTCATTTGATGCAAAGTGTTTCTGACACCATTCAACAACATCATGCACATCTTTTATGCGATCTCCTTCATAATTTAGTTGATGCTTTCTTAGAGCATGTTTGATGCAAGCTCCTACACCATCATGTTCACCCTTTTCGTGCCCACTCTCAAAGAAGCTCCAAACATGTGGTATGTTTTCATTTCGATGATATCCACATAGTGCATAAAATGGCCTTTAAGATTTAAATTGTGAAGCACATCCATCTGACCATACAAAATGCTTTTCAATTTTGACACCCCTGATTGCCAAATATTCAAAAAAATCCTTGAAGCAATGTTGTACAAATAGTGTGTCATGCTCTTTTTCATCACTAATATAGAAGTGATATTCTTTCTTAATGACTCATTCCTCAAATGTACTATCAACACCATCCAAATCCATTTGTGCATGTCGATAACACACATGCACCATAATAGTGATCTGCTCTGAAAAATAATATTGTGATTGAATCTTTTTTTAATGTACAAAAGAGTAATTCTCTGCAAAGTCAACTACTGATAACACTATTCCAAGTGGGAATGTATCTCTTAATGTATGAAACTATTGTGCTTGCCACTTAGAAAAGAAAGCATGCTATATGTATGGTTGTATCAATTTACGGAACTTTTCCATAAATGTTCCAATAGGTATCTCCTCTTCTACATAATCTAACCTTGTTGATTCTTTGCCACTTTTGGTATGAAACTTGATATACTTGTAACTCTTGCAATTTACCAACTTTGTTAGGTTGGTATCTTCATCTCTCAAAGGAATTTTAGCCAATTTCTACATGTTTCACAGTGTCCTTGTATGCAACTTATTTGATTGGTTGCATTATCATCATCTGATTTAGCACATAGGATGGATGCTACGAACTGAATTGCTTGTCTAGGAGGTGCATTCTGAATCCCATCACTTTCTTCTCTAATCTTTCGGAACACCTGATAGTAGAGATAAAATTCAATATGATAACGATAACAAGTTTCAAAAACCTTGTTTGTTTTCACATTGTATGGCTTTAACCTTTCAAACATTGTTTGCCCAATCTTTATATGTGGATTTGAATTACAAAACATTACATACATCTCATGTTGTATTATGTCTAGCCAATGTTTTATATGTAATTCATTATTATTGGGCCCAATCCTGTGTTTGATAACATCTCTACTATTTGATGAAGGACGGTTATGATCATTCCGAAAGGTTGAGATGAAGTTCCTAAAAATATCTTGAATCCTATCAGATCGAGGAGCTCTACACATAATTGCCCAATTTCCTTCTAAGGTACTGTCATCAAGAATCTTTCTCCTTTTGACATATTGTGTCAATGTCTTTCTACTGAAACCACTCTCAGTTGAAAGTGAAGATATTTGTCTTTTTCTGGCCATTTTTTCACTTAAAATTGATGTCAACATGACTCTTCTTGAAATTTCCTTATCTGTTGATCGAAACTGTTTCCCAATGGACCCCAAACCTTTTTTTAAATTTTCAACAATGTCTTTTTGTAAGTGTGAACCTTTCCTCTTTTTTGTATTCGTATTTACACCCAACAATTGTAATGGCTCTTGTAGCTCATTACTTCGAAGTACAATTGATAATATTTAGGCTTGATCGAGTGTATCAAGGTTATTGAAATGAGAAATTATTTGCTTTGCAGTTTTGTTCATTGACCTCCTAGTACTATCTCATGCCCAAAAATTTTGTCATGAAAACCCAACAATAATTTATTTATTTATTTTTTAAAACACATTAGTTAAAGTATGTCATGCCCACATTTTAATGTGTAATGAGCATCAACATTACATTTTTAAAAAAAAAAAATTTAAACATTATAGGTTTATAACTTAACACATACACATCGTGCATGACATTCCATCCTTGCATAACACGACTTTCGAAACCTAATATTATTTGACAATGTTATCTTGAATGAGGGACAATTGCTAGTTTGATTTAACCATAGGATCTTGTGGTTCACTTTCTTTGAATGAGTTTTATAGATGGTTGAATTTAAATTCTTACAATATCTTGAGGAGACGGTATTGTTATAATACTCTACCAAATTAACTTATCACTTACCTTGATCCTTTAACCTTGATTTCCCTTAAGATACCATAGTTGCTTCCATTTGGTCAATTTTCCTTAGTTATAGAATAGTTGACCCTACTATAGTTATTTGATATTGACATGGAATAAATTTAATAATCACGATAATGACAATGCTTAAATATAACCCTTCTAATCATTTCACCCATTTATCTTGTCAAAGATTTTTAATAGATTCATCTTATTAACCACCATTAGAAGATTATTATTTCACAAATTAATTAGGCATGGTTACTTAAAAAATTATATACTGATCCTTTCATATTTAATGATTTCACTACTATAATTTATGATTGTATCCAATATTTGAATTGAATATTAAATTACCTCCATATTCCTAATAAAACAACATTAACACAATTTAGTTATTTTGAATAACTTTCATAAAAAAAATTGTTATTGTTGATATCCAACCAACAATGAATCTTAAAAAAGATATGTGACATCGTTTAAACAAATTAATAATATTATATTTAATTCTCAAGTGAGAATTATTAATATTATCCAATCTAAAATTTACAATAATAATATTGTTATTTAAACCAAATTAATAATAATATTATCAAAACCCTTATATAATTATCATTAATTTCCTCCACCTTTGCCATAAGCACCAATAGCCCTACATTTCCATGGTAGTATTGATACTTGTACAATTGTGACATTTACATTAGTATTAGTATCAAAATAAATAATAGTAATGTTAACATTTTTACCAATTACATATATATATATATATATATGACAGCAGGAATCGGGTAGGACGACCCAATATAAACTACACTGCACCTGGTAAACTTTTTAACGTGACCGGCGACATTGGCGCGACACGCCCTCCGGTACCACGGGGTTGGGGGAGACTAGACCTCGTGACCAACCTACTGCAACAGAAAGATTTAGCCAACCAAATTTTTAGCAATTATATTAATATTCATATAAATAATGATTATTTTAACATTTACATCAACATTATTATTAGCATAACTACTAATTAAACTATAATTATATAAATATCATCTTAAATATGCATAATAGTTACACTAATAAATTTACTATTATTTATTGAAGGTTCCAACCTCACACTGATATTAATATACCATATTAAAATAAATTACTTCACTTGCGTTAATATTTTATGGAGCCCATATTCAACGCGGGTAATGAAATCCATTTAATTTATGCTTGGGGTCCATTTTAAAAATCACTCAAGTGCTAAATGGAAAGATTAAGATTCGAATAGAATAAATAAATTAGAAAAAAAATAGCAGGGCCCTAAAATCTAGCTATATTATATTGCAAAGTTAACCTAGATTCTCACTGCTTCTCTTCAAGTTTCATTTCCATTTCTTATTTATTTATTTTCATGTGTGCAGGCGGCACCTAGCTACATCAGCAATGAGTAGAGTAGATTAGAGGTGGAGAAGACCATGAAATCTAAAAAATTATGCAACAAATTTACTGTTGAAGGCGAATGAAGGTCAAGGTGTGTTACAGGGCTGCTTGTTCATGGACCTTAGCTCGTATGATGCTGGACAGAGGGCTTTGTATTTTCCTTTGTTCTATTTTCTTTGGGATCAATGAATTTATTTATGTCCAGAAGAACACCCTTGTATAGATTTCCATTTATATATATGTATTTTTTTTTTCTATAGAGAAACTTCCAATTTGTTTTTCCAGATGAAAACCCTCCTTGCTTCATTTTGAAAATCCATTTTTCCTATAGCCAGGGATGAATATTTTGGTGCAACATACTGTTATTTGTTGTTAATTTAGCCAGGGATGAATATTTTAGTGCAGCATACTGTTATTTGTTGTAAATCTAAATTAGAGATTGAAATGTTGAAAACAAAACTATTTGATTCTTTGCAAATTTAGCTTATTATCCCCTGTTAGCAGTCATCTATATCATTACAAAAATACATTTTTGTTAATACTAATTTCCGTGTTGCTGCATAAAGAAGTATGATAATATATTTACATTTTTTTATTCTACTTTACAGGGCACGGGAATTTTGCACTATGTATATACATTTTTTTTTATAATTCAATTTATATGGTTCATTTTTTTTTTTTTATGCAGATAAATATACAAATGAATGTTTTATTTTATTGGCTATGTGCAACAAAACTTCAGCAAAAATAAATAAGTGTTAATTTAATTAGCCACTATATATATATAGAATTTAAAAAATTATATTATTTTATACTTTTATTATCTACAAAATAGAACATTGAAACATATGTATTTTTTTATTTTTTATTTTATTTTGTTTTAATACACAAACAAATACATTTATTCTTATTTTGTGAAAAGTCTTATAAAATAAACAATTTCCTGAATAGACTTTTTATTGTGCTACACAAATTTGCAAGTTAACCCTATATAAAGAATACTAAGGAACTTTAAATAGATATGAGGAACTTGGTTATTAATGAGTTAATTGGTTGAAATGCATTATTTACATGTTTTTTTTTACCAAGGAATTTAACCTGCATTATTTTTATTTTGTTTATCCCTCAATACTAAAATTTATTTTTCATCATAAGTTAAATAGCTATTTCTTTTAATGAGAAGCATTATAAATAACTCATTACTATTCTCAAATAGTCCAATGAACATTTCTCTTTATCTTGAACAACCCCTTTTTTTTTTGCAACTCAATGAACATATTATTGGTTTATTCCATACAATGAAAGTTGTAAATATATATCTAATCTTCAAGAAATCAACAAAAGAAAATTTCCAACTTTTCCAAGATCTCATAGAGAAACATGCCAATGAAGGATTTGCTCCTTTTTTTTTCATTTTTAGATATGAAACTCATGTTTTTAAAACTTGCAATATTACAATAATATTGAGAAAACAAATAGATTATATGCCATAAACAATGTTTTGATTTTTTCATT
>VDFB02078337.1:0-14735 GCA_007258455.2 Sequoia sempervirens
AGTGAGTTGTTTGAAAAAATTCCTCGAAGAATTGTGGTCTCATTGTGATGGACATCACCATGAGACCACAATTCTTTGAGGCATTTTTTCAAACAGCTCATTGCCTTGTCTATGCTATTGCTTACTATTATGCTTTGATAGATTTTTTTCAAGAATCCATAGCATAGAAAAGGCAGTGAACTATTTGAAAAAATTCCTCAATAAAATGTGGTATCATGGAATTCCATGACAAGAAAATGCAATTGGAAGTTGCTCCTAGTTATTAGCTATGCTATTTGAAATAATTACATCATTGCTTATGCTGACTTTCTAAAAAACTATATTGTAATTGAAATTTTGTTATCTATCAACATCTAGTTATTAGTTATGCAATGTGAAGTAATGATTTGAGTTTGAAAGATGTGCAATGCAATGTAATCAATGATATGAATATAAACTACACAAATCTATTAAGTACAATTCATTAGTTAAACTATTTATTCTATTACCCAAGTGAAGGTTTGAACTCCACCACCACTAGGAGGTGTTGTCGTGAATTCTCCAATATTAACCTATTCAACACCCAAAATCAAAAAATTAGAATACCATTCATATAACAATGTTATTCACATGTAATATTTTCAATTGTTTACTAGTTATATACCTCAGCAGTAGATGTAGTGGAGTAAAAATCAGGTGGAGGGCCAGTAAAAACAGTATGAACACTATGACCCTAAAATTTTATTACAATCATTAAACTAAATTAGTTAATCTTGCATTTCAAAAATAAATTTTAATAAATTAAATTCAATGAACATGCTAAAATTTACCTGAGTATTGAGGTTGAAAGCCTCATTCAAAATAGCATCTTCCATCAACAATTGGTTAGCTGCAAACGTAGCATGTGCACTAGCCTCTTGACTATCTGTGGGGTCATATGTACAGTTGGACCTACAAGCTTAAAAATTATGGTGTGGAACCCTACCCCTCAAAGTCTCCCCTAGCTCGCATTGTACTATAGGACTCGCACATTGGATGATACTTTGGGTTAGAGAACTAATAAACTATAGAGTATCCACCTTAGCACTCCCCTTCAAGACGAAAGGGATAACAACATGATCATAAGTCGGTCTAGTGAGTGCTTGTCTCGTTGGAAGCTAAGGATCGAGCCATGCATCTGTTCTATCCTATTCCAACCCACCACCTCTCCCCTAAAAGTATCACATATCAAAATAGTTGAGGATTTTGTTGAGGACAAAGTCGCAGTAGAGTATCCTCAAGAAATATTAGGGGACCTCATTTTTATTGCATGAAGGATGGTCAAAAACCATCCACCACCTCTTCCAAAAATTTTCCTTTATCCCTTGGTGGTTGCACCAATGGATAGGAAACCTCTTGCTTGTAAGGTCAAGAGTTTGATTTGTATGTGAGTTAGTGAATAGTGAACACAAGTCATATTTTGTAATTTATTCATTTTTTACTAGTTTGTTGGATAGTTTATCTGCATAAAAATCTCTATAGTCTCGCCTCTTAACCACCCAACCACTTAATTTCTTGCTAAATGCATCTACATGTGTTAACATAGCTTGAAGTGAATTTGCAAGAGTCGTTCTTTTTGAGGTTGAACTTATAGGATCGTTCAACCTTGCAATTAACTATGCAAATTTGTTTTTATTGTTTTCAATTTCCCCCATTAAATTTTGTTGAGTTCTAGGAGGATGTTGAGGAATTATCATAGGATTTTTTTGCTATGGTTGTTCATTAGGATTTTTTTGGTGTTGTTGTTCATGAGGAGGAGAAGGATTTTGAGGAGGAGAATCAAGTGGATTTTCAACTCCTAAAAATTAAAGAAATTAACATGAAAAACATATTAAATCTACCTATTTAACATCAAATTCACAAATAAAAATAGTAAAAGCTTACTCCTTGGAGCTCCTCGTCGACGTGGCAACATTCTAGCGAAGAAATAGCAACGATTCGGTGAAGACATTGACGAATTTGAGGTCTCCACAATGCGAGCATGCCTTGGAAGGGTTTGTAGGCCGCAGATGAAGAAATATAACAGTCTAAAATGGTTTGTATTTTCATTTTTTTTCTTATAAAGATGCATAACGTGCTCATTGTAATGTCCCCTTCTAGCTAGACATTGATATATTTGCAAGATTAGCCTATCAGTGGCCCTCGTAGGCTAATATGGCATGTTTAGAGGGTCTTCTTAGCAATTACCTTGTTGGCAGTTGGCTTCTTTGGGGATTCAGTATTCATATGGAGGTGTTCTAATGATTAATTGATATGTTTCTATTTTTAGAAACCTCATGTTATAAGGTGATGTTATATTTGCACTTTATGTTATGAGTTATTATTTTATTATAAAGTGCAAATGTAAATCATAAAATAAAAATAATAATAAAATATTAAGATGCTTCTAGAAGCCACCCTATTGAGGTGAAAGAAAAATATCAAAGAGGGTGTTGGCTGCCATTGCTCTCATCCAACATTTGACATCTACATTTTTATGAGCACTTGTGGAGCATAAGGTTTTTGAAGTATATTTTCTTTGGGAACAATAACTCCCATTGATTGCATAACTAAGGAAGTGAAATATCTTCTAAAGGGTTGCAGCTGTTGGAGAGGTTACTTCAGACTTCTCATTGAGAAAAATTTGTGGCCAAAGGCCAATTTTGGTATAAGTCAATTTGGAGCAATATTGGAGAACAAATTGGTATAAAGATTCTTCACTTTTTGTACATCTTGGAGGACGAATTTAATTGTGGAGAATTCTGATTTAAAAATTAAAAATTACAGTCAAAAGGAGGATGCCATTAGTGGTTCGATTTTGCTTATTGGAGCCCATTTTTGCATCGATTGTCTTCCTATCTTGGTGCACCCTCTTCCTAAGGCCATGGTGACTATGCTTGGAGATTGAGGAGGTTAGAAAACATTGAAGATTATTTTATTTTTCCAATCTGATTAGAACAAGGGCAATTTGCTTGAAGGGGTCGATTTGACTTGGAACAAGGTCATTTTGCTTGGAATTTGATTTCTTCATCAGCTCTCATCCAAGGCATCATCAAACAACCAGGTTCCTTTATTTATCATTCATGATATCATTGCATATTAGGAGTTATATGTTGCAGCTATAGGTGAACATTCATATCAACAAATACCATATTTTATATCATTGTAATTTTCCAAGAGTCTTGGCCATTTTGAATAAGAATTGTATTGGACAATCATTTGCAATCAAGGAGAAATAAGTAGTTTCTCAATTATAGTTGTTATTGTGCATTTGAATATCAATTGTACTCATCCTAATAGTATACATGCCAAGTGTTTGACAAAATTTCTCCTGGTTGTAGATGCATTTTATACATGTTTCTCATCTATTTGCATTTGAAAATACAAAAAGTGATTGCATTGCACTTAGATACTTGCATAGACATTGTAGAAGTTATTTTCAATATTTCAAATCAATTTGGAATTCATCATAAGCATCAAACAACAAACTGAAAACTTAGACTAGCAAGCAAGAACATTGCATACAAAGTGTTTGACAAAATTACAAGGCAACAAATTGGAAGAATTAAGGTCAGTTTGAGCAAGGCTCATTACAGTGGTATTAGAGATTTGATCCTACCATCTTGGAGGGTTAAAGCTTCACATGAGAGGTCATCATAGATACTATACCCGCAAAAGAGCATAACAAGAAGGGAATTGGCAAGAAGACAATCCATTTGTAGAAGTACCTTTAGCTGA
This sequence comes from Sequoia sempervirens, assembly GCA_007258455.2. Classification (NCBI taxonomy): domain Eukaryota; kingdom Viridiplantae; phylum Streptophyta; class Pinopsida; order Cupressales; family Cupressaceae; genus Sequoia; species Sequoia sempervirens. The sequence goes on from VDFB02078337.1 coordinate 3,736, forward strand.
AATGGGTGATAGAGCAGAAGATGAGTCCCCAAGAAATGAAAGAAGGAATGAGGATAGGGGTGAAGAACTTCTTGAGCAAATGGCTAATGATTTTGAAGGATTTACAACTATGCAACAACAGATGCATCAAAATAGGGTTGCAAAAGAAAATAGGATGCAATACCACAGGGGTGCAGATGATAACTGAAGCATGGTGGGAACACCTAGAGCCCATCGTACTTCTTCAAGAATGGTTGATAGACCTACTCAACTCACCTTTTTAAGGGAATATCGGGTGGCAGAAAACATTGAAGAAGATGAGGAACCAAGATATGTTGATGTGGTTATGGAAGAAAATGATGAGTGGGAGTCATTGACACCTCAGGTGCATGAGCGCATGAACTTTGATAGATTTTTGAATCAGAGGGTTGAATACTACAAGTCTAGACAAGAGAAAAGACCACAAAACAAAAATAAAGAACTCAAGCAGGCCACTAACAAGCTCACATTACCCATGTTTGATGGTAGTGGGAAGATTACGACGAAGTCATGGATTCATAAATTGGATACCTTCTTGACACTTCAACCCATGATAGAAGAGGAAGCTATCAAATATACCACTTTACATTTGGAAGGTACAACACACGAGTAGTGGTATCATGGGTTAGTTACATTGCATCATAATCGTATCACATCCTACCAGGAGTTTGTGGATAGATTGGTTGAGCACTTCGATAGAAAGGATCTAGAATCCTATTTCAGAGATTTGGCCTAGCTCAAGCAAGTTGGTAGTTTGGAGAATTACATTGGAGATTTTCAAAAATTGTCAATCATGGTTCCTAATATCTTAGAGAGATGATTGGTGGTGCTATTCATTAAGGGCTTATTGGAGCCTATGAGAGGATGGATAAAAGCCTTCAATCCTCCTACACGTCAAGAGGATATGAAGAAGGCTAGGAGAATGGAACTTGTAACCCCACAAAGAAAGTTCTCATCAAAGGGATCTTCTTCATATCATGACAACAAATATTTCTCTATGAAGAAGAACAAACCAGAATTTAAGGGCAAATCAACAACACCTTTGGATCGGGATACACTCAATGATTTGCGCAAAAAGAAGTTATGTTTCTACTATAAGGGGCCTTATGATGCAAACCACGATTGTCCCTTGAGACCTAAGGGAAAAGCTAATAGAGTAATGTGGGCATATTATGAGGATTCTAAGTTGGAGAAATCAAACCAACAATTTGATTCAAAAGATTCAGGTGCTGAGCATGAGGAAGAAAAACCTGAAATTGAAGGAGAACATGAAGGGGCAGCAAGGTGACATGATTCTCACATCACTAGCATCCAGCAGGAGGGATGATTCAGGATGCATGGAGTTTTTGCTGGACAAAAGATCATCACTCTTCCTGACACATGAGCTACACATAATTTTATTGATGCAAAATTGGTTGAGAAACGTGGAATAAGGATAGAGGAATTTGAGGGGATAAGAGTTAAGGTTGCAGATGGTTACATCCTCAAGTGCAAAAGGAGGATCTTGGATTTACCAATGCACTTGAAGAACTATGAGTTCAAGATTGATTTCTATGTGATGAATATGGGTGGTATAGATATGGTACTTGGCATGAGATGGTTGCATGATATTGGGAGATTTACCCTTGACATCAGAGAGATGGAAATGACATTCCAAGTGGATGGGAAAACTCATATTCTTAAGGAAATCCGAGATTCTAGTTTCAGGATGATCTCATTCAAGAGGATGGAGAGGCTCATGAGACATGATATGGTTGAATGGGCAGCAGAATGTGTGTTGATGCCTACACAAGGAGAGCAGCAGAAGCCAGAATACCATCCAGACATTCAGGAGTTGAGGATTAAGCACACGAAGGTATTTAGTGAAATTCCTCCAGGTAGACCTCCAAATAAAGGGATTGAGCACATGATTGAGTTGGAGGAGGGCGCCAAGCCCATGATAGTCACTCCTTACAGGCACCCCAAGCGACTCAAGGATGAAATTGAGAAAACGATTAAGGAGTTGTTGGCTATGGGGCACATTAGACCAAGTAAGTCACCTTTTGCATCATCAATAGTCTTGGTTAAGAAAAAGGATGGTACATTGTGAATGTGTATTGACTACAGGCTCCTGAACAAAAGGACAATCAAGAATAGATACCCCATCCCTAAGATTGATGAGTTAATAGATGAATTACATGGTGCCCACTATTTTTCCAAAATTGACTTGAGGTCGGGGTATCATCAAATTCGTGTCAGGGAGCAAGACATTGAGAAGACCGCATTTAGATGTCATTGTGGACATTTTGAGTTTGTGGTTATGCCATTTGGGTTGACCAATGCCCCTACGACATTTCAGTCCACAATGAACAGGGTCTTCCATTCACAATTGAGGCGGTATGTGTTGGTATTCTTTGATGATATCTTGGTGTATAGCAAAACATGGGAGGATCACATAGCTCATCTTGATACAGTTTTGGGTATTCTTGAAGAGGAGTCCTTGTATGCTAAGGAATCCAAGTGTGATTTGGGAATAACAAAATTGTTGTATCTTGGCCACATTATCAGTGCAAAGGGGGTACGTATGGATCCTGAGAAGATCAAGGCTATCATTGAATGGCCTACACCAGAGAATCTCACTCAGCTTAGAGGATTTTTGGGGCTATGTGGTTTCTACCGCAGATTTGTCAATGCCTATTCACGACATGCAGCACCACTCGTAGGCTTGACCAAGAAAGGGGCATTCGTTTGGACTCCAGAGGTGCAGGATTGCTTTGAGATGTTCAAACTAATCATGACTACTTGCCAGTACTTGCTTTGCCAGATTTTTCTAAACCCTTTGAGCTACAGTGTGATGCTTCAGGCAAGGGGATTGGCACAGTCCTTATGTAGGACAAACATCCGATTGCTTTTGAGAGTCGGAAACTTCGCGGTCCAGAAAGAGGGTACATCATATACGATAAGGAGATGTTGGCCATTATGCATGCATTGGCCAAATTTAGACAGTATTTGGTGGGCAACAAATTTGTAGTGAAGACAGAAACCATAATAGTTTGAAATTACATTTCCTTGGGAAATGGGACCTTAATGTCGTCAGAAATGGGTAGAGCAAGCTACAATCATACGACTTTGACATTTCTTTTGCTAAAGGGACATAGAATGTAGTTGTTGATGCTTTATCTTGTCACCCACACTTGAGCTCCATGGCTAGGATTGCAGAGGATTGGAGGCACTTGATAGTGGCAGAGTATGCTAAGGACAGTTGGGCTACAAGAATTGTTGAGGGGTCAGTGCAGGATGACAGATACACAGTTGTAAATGATCTTATCATTTACAAAGGGAGAATTTATTTGACCCCAGGATCGAAGATGAAGAACACAATTTTGAGGACCTTTCATGATGCACCCATGGTAAGACATCCCAGATATTTCAAGACCTACAAACGAATATGGGAGAGATTCACCTAGAAGGGCCTTAAATCAGATGTTCTACAATATGTTAAATAATGTCCTATTTGTCAGTAGAATAAATAGGAACACACACCCTATGGGCTTAATTTAGCCACTTCTGATTCCTGATAGGAAGTGGGAGTGTTTGTCGATGGACTTCATTACTGGTTTGCCAAGAGCCTAGTGATGGGATTGTATTTATGTGGTTGTGGATTGATTGACTAAGTATGCTCACTTCTTTTCGATCACATCTACATATTCAGCTACACAGGTAGTAGAGTTTTTCTTCCATGAGGTATTCAGATTGCACGGGTTGCCTTAGAGCATCGTCAGTGACAAAGACAGATGGTTTATGATTCATTTTTGGAAAAAGCTATTTAGCTTGTGTGGGACAGAGCTCACTCTGATTACTAGTTACCACCTGCAAATAGACAAACAAACGAAGATAGTGAACAAATGGGTGGAAGGGTACCTCAGGAACTACATCGCAGGGCAGCAGAAGGGTTGGGTCAAGTGGTTATATCTTTGTGAGTATTGCTACAATACCACTTACCATCTCTTTATTCAAATAACACCATTCATGGCCTTGTATGGGTATGATGTGTTGAGCTTTCTGGATCTCTTGTTTAGTGATAGTTGTGTGCCTAGTGCTGGTTCATCCATTTGACTCAAAACTCCCTTCACATGACACATGGTCTACAAAGGTCACAAGAAACCAAAAATGCAATCAGGACATAAACCTCTTACTAGACCCCTAGAACACCTTGAACATCACAAGAATGACAGGTTTAATCCAAGGAAGGTCTCCTAGAACACTGATCCTTCACTTTTCTCATCGCTCACTCCCAAAGAGGCCTATTTGTTAGTGGTATTTCAAATGAAAAAATTGGGCACAACTTACCAAAAAGGTGGAATCGCCAAAAAAAATACAGATTCAAGTACCCTTTATGGCCTTCTTAAACATATCAAGAAACCAAATGGGGTTGCTTTGAAAATTACACTCCAAATTTTTACTGTACTACTACTATAAGGAGACCCAATTATGTAAATGACTTTGTAGGCACTAGGGCTTGACACCAAAGAGATTCCAGGGTCTTTAAAATTTCACCAAGGACTTCACCAAAACTTCATGAAATCAAATCCTACACCTACATCTTCCATTCCACCAAGTTTCAACATTTTCTACCAGGTGTAATGGCTTTTACATCATTTTTATTGGCTTCCATACCCTGACTTAGGGTTTCAAGCGGTTTACAAACAAATTGCTCCAAAAGGCTTCAAACTTGATGAATTCTCCTCATACCAATTGCATCAAGAATCTAACTCAAATTTTCATCACAAAAAATCAATTTCACAGCATGAAGGTATTGTACAGACCTGTACAATGCCTGAACATAGAGGAAAATGCTAGAAATGCATAAAATTGGCAAACTTCTTTATTGCAATTCACACCAAAATGTTTTAACAACCTTGGATTTGGCATCCCAAATCCTATTCAACCTTCACACAATGGATACAAACCAACTTTTGAATTCCAAACAACTTCTTAAATCATTTTTACCTTTGTGACCCTTCATTTCCTATTTTTTGCAATTTATGCAACATGACAACTTTTGCAAAATTACCAATATTTGACAACTTAACCACCTATCACTCCTAGCAACAAAAAATGACTTCCAAAACATGATACATGGTCTTAAATGACCTTATTACATCAAAGAAACAAAAAAACTAAACAAAACCTAACACTTAACCTCCTTTAGCATCATGAAAACTATGGTGCCATGCACCATACTCCCAGGAAAAAAGGAACTCAAGTCCCTTTGAGGACTATGCAGCAATAGAATCATGCTTGACCACATCATACTCTAACCTTCAAGTGGCATCTCCAGGTGGTACACCCTTCCAATGGACTAAGTACTTGAAATAGGCATTGTACCTTGTCTTTGTGAGCTCCTTGGTACCTAGAAAATGCTCCAAATGCATAAGCCTTCTTGATACATGTTCTTGGACTCCTTCCACATTTGAGACTGATGCTAAATCTACATCACCATCTACAACCATATCTCCTCCTGCCTTGTAATGATCTTCCTTCTTCTTTACTCTCATTGTGTGCTTAAACTTGCTCTTTTTCCCTTGCAACTTATCCTTGATCTCTTCACTCTTCCTTTCCATCTCTTTCATCTGATATTCTATCCCTATGACTATTGCTTTATTAGGTTCACTAACCTTTTCTTTGACATAAATTGAATGATCACTATCCCCTCCTGAGAGCAATGAAGAAAACACTCCTTCCATCATCATATCAACATACCCCTTAAGCCAATCTTGAATCGCAAGAATCAATTCATCTTTCACCTTCAAAAAATAAAATTTTGCCACCAACTCAATATCATTTCCCTCCAAAATCTAATCACTCTTCATGTCTATCATCATACTACTGCCAAGTGTTGAATTGGCTGCAAGGTTCCCATATTCCTTTTCCTCTACCTTTGCAAACTCTTTCCTACTGAACAATCATCACATTAGCTTTCTTAGTTTTCCCTTTATCATCTTCTTTCAAGGGTGTCAAAGTAAAAGAGATTCCATCTTTTTGTATCTCATAGGTATTCTACCTACCATCATACAAAGCATGCCTATCAAATTTCCAAGGCCTCCCTAGCAGAAAATGACACATCCATAGGCAATACATCACATAGAATCTTATCTTTGTACCCTCCTATATTGAATGAGCCACCAAAGCTTGCTCATTTACCAAGAAATATTGACCCTCATTCAACCAATAAACTTTATAAGGAGTATCATGTGGTATTCTAGGCAACCTAATTTTCTCAACCATCTCAATGGAAACCATGTTATTCATACTTCCTGAATCAATCACAACTTTACATACTTTACCCATGCACTTACAAGTTGTTTTGAAGAGTGCCATTCTTTGTGATGGCTCCTTCTCCATTGATTCTTTGATGAGTGTTCTCCTTACCATGAGTGATTCTCCAACTTCAGGAGCAACATTTGTGATGGAGATTTTACACTCTCAATATCCTCTTCTTGCACCAATTGAGCTCTTCTTTCACCTCCATGTGAACTAGAGGCTTGACCTTCATTGCACTACATGCTTGGTGTCCAAATTTGTTGTATTGATAGCACCTTCATGTGAATCCTTGTGAGCCTCTTCCTTGACCTCCAAATCTTCCTATAAAGCCTAATCTACCACCTCTCTGATTAGCAACTTGGTCTTATGTTTTGCTTGTTTCTTCTTGACTTTCATAGGACTGCCTTGGGGTAGAAAATGAACCTCTTCCTCTAGAATCTCTACCTCTAGTTGGTTTGTCTTGCCTTCTTTTTACCTTTTCTTCAATCCTAATTTCCATTTGATAACACTCCTCAACCGCTCTTGTATTTTCTAGAGTTAACTCATCTTGAATGTTGAATCTTAATCCACTCAGATATCTAGAAACCTTGTCCACTTCATCCTCCATGTGACCTACCCTTATACTCAACTTATAAAATTCTTCAGTATAGGCTTTAACATCCATTTCTTTTTATTTCAGACCTTGAAGTTTCTTATACATTTGAATTGCATAATTAGATGGTAAGAAGTTACCTTTAATTTTAGCCACCATTTTTTCCCAAGAAACAATCTTTGACTTACCTATCTTCCTCCTTTCAGTCTGCTCATAATCCCACCATAACAATGCATGACCCTTCAATTTTTTTTTACTATCTTCACCCTTTTCTCCTCAGGTACATCTTCACACTCAAAATAATTTTCAAGTGCTACAATCCAATCTACAAGTTATTCATCATTCAAATTACCTCCATATTTAGGTACATCAATCTTCACCTTGGGTTTATCTTCCTTGACTGCTCTTAGTAACTTAGCCATCCTCTAATCATCAAGATCCAATTCCTCTTCCTCTTCTTATTTGGATTCACTCTCATCACCCATTCCCATACCTCTCTTCTGACTTATTTCTAGAGTAGCAAGCCTCTCCTTCAACTCTCTCATCTCTCTATCATTATTTTCCTTCAACTCATTCACTTCTCTAGCAATGGTTTTCCCTTTTGGAGGCATTTTATTCCTTCTTCAACTCAACCTTTTTCCCTTCTTCAGATTAGACCTATACTCTGATACCAATTTGATGCAGAGGTAGATGCAACTTCAAAGGTTTTTTAAAGGAACAAAGCATGATCTTGCTTGTTCATCCATTTGACTCAAAACTCCCTTCACATGACACATGGTGTACAAAGGTCACAAGACACCAAAAATGAAATCAAGACACAAACCTCTTACTGGACCCCTAGAACACCTTGAACATCATAAGAATGATATTTTTAAGCCAAGGAAGATATCCTAGAACATTGATCCTTCACTTTTCCCATCGCTCACTCCCAAAGAGGCATATTTGCTAATAGTATTTCAAATGAAAAAATTAGGAACAAGTTACCAAATAGATGGAATCTCTAAAAAAAAAATACATATTCAAGTACCCTTTATGTCCTTCTTAAACATATAAAAAAACCAAATGGGGTTTCTTTGAAAAGTACACTCCAAATTTTGATTGTCCTGCTGCTACAAGGAGACCCAATTATGCAAATGACTTTGTAGGCACTAGGGTTTGACACCAAAGGGATTCACAGGTATTCCCAAGGGATTCGAGGGTTTTTAATATTTCACCAAGTACTTTACCAAACCTTCCATTGTCTTGACACTCTTGGCTTCCACTCCTTTTTAACAAAACACACCTACAACTAGGGTTTTTGGACTGTTACAAAGGGAAATCAGTCCCTACATCTGCTTCCTGTATGTGCCAACAACAACACCAACCCATGAAAATTCATGAACCTACACCTACATCTGCCATTCCACCAAGTTTCAACATTTGCTACCAGGTGGAATCATTTTTATATCATTTTTATTGGCTTGAATACCTTGACTTAGGGTTTCAAGCAGTTTACAAACAAATTGCTCCAAAAGGCTTCAAACTTGATGAATTCTCCTCAGACCAATTGCATATGGAATACAACTCAAACTTTCATCACAAAAAATAAATTTCATAGCATGAGGGTATTGTGCGGACCCATACAATGCCTGAACATAGAGGAAAACACTAGAAATGCAAAAAATTGGCAAACTTGTTTATTGCAATTCACACCAAAATGTTTTAACAACCTTGGCTTTGGCATCCCAAAGCCTATTCAACCTCCACACAATGGTTACAAACCAAATTTTGAATTCCAACTGACTTCTTACATCATTTTTACCTTTGTGACCCTTCATTTCCTATGTTTTACAATTTTTGCAACATGACAACTTTTGCAAAATTACCAATATTTGACAATTTAACCACCTATCACTCATAGTGACCAAAACTAACTTCCAAAACATGAGACACAGTATTAAATGACCTTATTACATCAAAGAAACACAAAACTAAATAAAACCTAACACTTAACCTCCTTTAACATCATGAAAACTATGGTGCCCTGCACCACAAACCTATATGATTTAGTCTATTTTCTTGCAGTTCATATCTTTAGTTTAGACAACATTTAGAGGTTTAACATTCATTCTCTCCCATGTTGGTTTTCCAAGGGTCAAAGCTTCTTCATGTTCTCTAGTACTAGAAAAAAAATGAAATTACCAAAGCAATGGTCTACTCCAAAGACAAATCTTTAAAACCCTAAAAGATATAAACCCAAATATTAGAAGTAGAAAATTCTTCAAAAACCTTCAAAACTCATCAAACATTATTAACAAAAAAATAAAAGATCAATTATAAATTTATATAGAAAAAGCATATTAACATTTAAGAAAACAATGAAAAATGATTCATAACCCAATAAGGTTAAAAAAAGATTATACTCACTCTAGGATAGTGACTCCAAAAATGAGAAGTCATTTTTGAAAAAAATTGATTATAAGTAAAATCTTATTAATTTTAAGTTATTTATTGATTCTCTTACTCTTGTAGATTATGGAATTTCCTTCCTATTGATAAACACCTATCCTATTTTCCAACTTCATCTTTCAACTTCTCCACTATCCTTGGAGAAAAGGAGCATGGTAAAATCTTTTTTGAGTTAATGTTACTCTTCTTCTTTTTGGGTTTTTCTTGAGTTAAAGTTATGAAAGAGTAGAAGATAAAGCTATAGAAACAATTTTTCAAGCTTATGATAAAACAATTGAAGATAAGGAAATGAAGTATAATGGATGTTTCATGAGAGTAGCTATCAAACCACACAATTTTTATTTTTTTTTTAAATCTATTTATTTTTCTTATGAAATATTTGGTTCACTCTTATTATAACTTACAACATACTTAAATGTTTAAAAAATTAGGTGGAAAATAGTAAGTATATAGTTGGTAACTATAATTTATATTAAAGATGTGATATTTTCACAATCTATTACTGTTGAATTCATAAGCATTTGCATTTAAAGTGTAGTATTTCTTGTATCATCATTTAAATTATATATAATTATCCACAATCAAGAATAAGATATCAAAATCCCTAAGTATGATCCAAGATTTCATAAAAATTATATTACATAATTTTAATTTGAAAGCTTATAAACTCATCTATAAATAAATATATTTTTTTATCATAAAATACTTTAAAGTAAATACATAACATTATAATTTAGTGATCCCTTTGGAGGAAGATATGGAATTATAAGCTTTTTACAAAAGTCATTTTCTTTCTAGTGGGTTGTTGCTCATAACAAAATAATTGCATTGGATAATCTCCAAAAATAGGGATTTCATATTGGTAATAAATGTATCTTTTGTCAGAAGGAGGAGGAAAAAGATGGCCTCTTATTCTTCCATTGTGAATTTTCTAGATCCATAAGAAAAAAAAATCTTAAAAAATTAAATATTTGTTAGGTCATGCACAACACAATGTTAGGTTTTGTTGGAAGTTGGTACTCTCCTTTTCTCTACCCCTTGAATAAGGAAATTTTGAATCAGGTTCCTCCTTATTTGGTTTGGGGGATCTAGAAGGAGATGGATTGTAATACCTATATTTTGAAACATAAACATAAACAAAAACAAAAACAAACAAACAATGTAAGTTCCCATTTTAAAACATGCAAAGATTCGAGGTAGAGCTCAACAATGAAAATAAAACAAGATTATAACATCAAAAACTTAATTCAAATGTTATCAAAACCTCCATTGGTTAATGATTTTCTCCTTGAATGATTGGGGTGTGGATGATCCTTTCTTGAATGATACCAATTTTGACAACATATACTTAGAATGAATGATAATTGGATCTTTTTTGGATGAGAGGATGCTTGAACTTATAGATTTTGGGAATGTGGAATGGATGGCCAATATTTGATTATGAGATCAAGGGTGGATAATGGTTGAGAGGAATTCATTAGGATATAGGATAGGATGACAGGTGGATACAAAGGTAGTTAGAATGCAAATGTCTAGGATTAACTTACCAAATTTAGTAAATTGTAGTTGTGAGGATGAGGGAAATTAGGGACATGTACACGTAAGAAGGCTATAACATAGGGATGTGTTGAGAGAATAA
>VDFB02078339.1:0-12500 GCA_007258455.2 Sequoia sempervirens
TTTACCTATCCATGGGGGACCTATGCCTACTCGATACTCCCATTTGGCTTATGCAATGCACCTTCAACTTTTCAAAGGGTAGTCATTAGCATATTTTCAGACATTTCTCATGATTGCATGGAAATTTATATGGATGATTTTACCACCTATGGTGCTGATTTCAATGAAGCATTGGAGAATCTTAGGAAAGTCCTATAGAGATGTGAAGATCACAATCTCTCTTTAAATAGTGAAAAGTACTTCATGATGATGCATAAAGGTGTAGTTCTTGGACACTACATCTCTCACAAAGGAATTCAAGTAGATCACAAGATTGAAGTGATCACAAATACGCCCTGCAAAGCGGAAGGATGTTAGGAGTTTCTTGGGCCATGCAGGGATATTATAGGAGTTTCATCAAGGATTTCAGCAGGGTAGCAGCACCATTGTATACTCTTCTCACTAAAGATGTTGAATTCTAGTGTACTGAAGCTTGTGACAAGGCATTTTCTGACTTGAAGGTAGCTTTGACTCACGCTCTTATACTCAAAGGGCTTAATTGGGAACTTCTTTTCCACATCCATAAAATGCATTAGATTATGCCATAAGAAGCGGTCTTGGGGCCCGGAAAAAGACTATTGAAAATTTCATTTATTTTTCCAGCAAAAATTTGCAGGGAGCTAAATTCAACTATACAGTGACAGAAAATGAAATGATGGAAGTGATATATGCCCTATAAGCATTACATAACAAGTTACCAAATATTTGTGCACACTGATCATGTAGCCATTAGATATCTCATGAATAAACCTTTGATCTCTGGTAGGCTGGCAAGATGGTTATTGTTGATGAAGGAGTTTGACATAACCATTGTGGATAAACCAAGGAAGGCCAATGTTGTTGCAGATTTTCTTTCAAGGCTGACTACATCAGGGGATAATCAGGCCATAGATGACTACTTTCCTGATGATCATCTATTCTCCATCAGTGTACACACACCCTGGTATGCTGACATAGCTAACTATCTGGCCGCAAGTAGATTTCCCCCTAACTTCTCTCCAAAAGAGAGACGGGAACCCATTAAAAAATCTTTCCCTTTCTCATGCATTGTTGGATGTTTGTTTTATACTAGACCAGACCATGTTATGAGGAGATGTGTGAGAGAATATGAGACATATGAAATTTTTCATGCATGTCACAATGAACCATGTGGAGGACATTTTGCAGCCAAGAGGACAACAATGAAGATCTTGAACATGGGATATTACTAGCCAACACTCCACAAGGATGCAAGAAGGTATACAAGAAAATGTGATTGATGCCATAGGATGGGAAGACCAACCAAATCTAATGAGATGCCACTTTTCCCTCAAGTAGTAATCCCTCCATTTGACAAATGGGGACTAGATGTTGTAGGACCCATTGATACTCCATCAAATGGTAAGTCTTATATCCTGGTATGCACTGATTATGTAACTAAGTGGGTAGAAGTTAAGGCCATGAAGCATGCAAGAGATAATAAGGTTGTTGGATTTATTTATGAGGATATTTTCACAAGGTATGGAGCTCCAGGAGAGATAGTGACTGATCAAGGGGCTCAATTCACGTCAACCCTTGTTGCAGCACTAGTTAATGAGTACAACATAAGATAGAGGAAGTCTACTCCTTATCACCCCTAGTACAATGGCCAAGTTGAGGTGACTAACAAGGAGATTGAAGCCATACTGACCAAAATAGTGGTTGTTCATAAAAAGGATTGGGAAAACAGGCTACCCGAAGTTGCCTGGGCCTATAGGAAAACTTGGAAAACAACTACAGGTTTCACTCCTTTTGAGTTGTTGTATGGAAAAACAGTCATGACGCCCATTGAATTTGAACAATAAGACTCTTAGGACTGTAGTAGACTTGGGGATGGATATCTCTGAGGCACAAAGAGAAAGAATCATGCAGTTGAATACTTTGGATGAGATGAGGAGAGTAGCCTTGCATCACACAGAGGTAGTGCAGAATCAAAGAAGCAGGTGGCATAATAAATTCATCAAGGACAAGAAATTCCAACTAGGTGACTAGGCATTGCTTTATTAATCCAAATATCAGTACAATGATGGAAAATTTCAAACAAGTGGCTAGGACCATATGAGGTTGTTGAAGTATTCCCTAATGGTGTTGTTCAGCTCACTACTATTGACCCAGTCAAATTCAAGTTGCTTATCAATGGTCATCACCTCAAATTGTATCACAAGCCAACTTCCAATGAGGATTTTTTGCAGCAATTCACTCAGCATGTTGCACCTGAGCTTCCTATAGCTGAAGGAAGTCGACCTAGTGTCCCTCCTTCTGGATAATTAAGGTATGTACTTGTCATAATAAAGAATTCTACTTTTGTGGAATTCCATTTCTTCACCCATCCACTCATCTGCCCATCCATCTCCACCTTTCTCTCTCTTCCATCACTTCACTTCATTCTACTCCACTTCATTCCACCTCATTTTCATTAATTGCTCAACTTATTTCCTAAAAAGGCAAACGGTACTTTCTCCACAATCTTTGCAACGAATCCTCTACACATTTAGGTATGTGTGCATTAATTGTTATATCTTAATTGTCTTTAGTGCATTCATTTAATTGTTGTACATTAATATCCCATTTGATTAAATAATGAAAATTATTTAATTAATTTTCCTATATCTCACTTTGATTAAATAATGTTAATTATTTAATTAGTCTTTAATTCCCTCCACTTGCACAATTAAATAATTTCTAAATTTTTTAATTTGTCACTTTCCTCCAATCATGCAAAGAATATTCTTATGGAATATTTCTCTTGTTCAAATTCAAGTGTTTTCCTCCACATGGAAATATCTTCCACATGCTCCTAAAATTAATGGATTTATTATTGTCTCAAGCAATTTGGACCTTTGATTGAAATCCTTGATCCATGTCATTGTGCATTGTTAATTCCCTTGATTTGATCTTTGATCCATGTCATCTTCTCTCCTTCAATTTCATCCTTTGATTAGACAATTTAATCTAAACCATTGATTCACTATAAAAATCTATAAATAGTCTTCATTTTATATAAATTCTCATTCACAATCACTTGAGCAACCAAACTATACTAAAATTCCTAGTCACCTTTTGAGCTAATTACCTTTTTTTGAATCACCATTTCCATAAATTTATCAACCTTTTGAAGCTTTGCATCATTAATCATGGACTAGGCTTGAAGACAAGCACTCGACATCAGATTCAACACTAATCCCCCAATGGGACGAGGTTTACATTTCTAGTTATTGTTAATTTGCATTTTTTTGATATCTTATGCTTTCAATTGAACTTTTGATTAGTAAATTGTAAGAATCTCATTGGAATATGGTTTAATGTTATCATTTAATTGTTTCTTAGTTAATTTCCTTTCTATTTGATCATATTAATCTTCCATGTTCACATTTTGGTAGGTTCAAGAGGTAGAGCAATGCATTTGTAGCTAACCATATCGATGCTTTTGCAAATGGTGATGCCTTTGCATGTTAAAGGTCGATGCATATGCAAATAGTGATGCCTTTGCTTAAATTTTTTATTTTCTCTTTGCAGATGATAGGTCAACACATACCAAATAGTGACACTTCTACAAATAACCAAACTAATGCCTCTATTTAATAGAGAAAATTTTGTGTCTAATAGAAAAATACATTTTCTACAATAGAGAAACACCTTTGTAGGTATATCAGGCACTTTAACTTTTTATGGTTATATCTGATTTTAATTTTCTTTTTTATCTAACCCTAACTATTTTTTTGTTTTTTTGTTTTCTAGTTTATGAGGCTAACATTTTCAAGGGACTTCATGAAGCTTTGATCAAACTAAAAAGCATTTATTAACACTTGGAAGGAATGAAGCATGGATTATTTTGAAAAGTGTTTTTTAACACTTGTTTGAGGGAATAATCTTAGAGCTATTTCAATTTAATGCATTAAAGTATATTCACATTTAGCTTTGGTGCATAAAATTGAACCCTACAACTCTCATTTTTGGATTTGGTGTTTAAAATTGGACAATCAAATTGCATCTTTATATGGGGTAAAAATGAGCATACAACTTTCATGCCTTAGCTTTAGTGCACCTAAAATGAACAATTTTTTTCTTTGTACATCGTTCTTGGAAAGTTTTGAGATGTGTATCCTCTCCCCTCGCACCTAGCGCAATCTTGGGTGAAGAGAACAATCTTGAACTTGCATTTTATGTTCATTGTTAGCCGAAGGAAGTTTCTATGTAACCTCTCCCCTCACGCCTAGTGTGACCTTGGATGAAGAGAAATAGTAACAAGAATCCTTCCCCTATTTTTTTAAGTAGGAGGCCTACCTTGAAACACATCCTTATGAAGAACTCAAGGGTTCAACCTCAAGCAATTTTTTTTGGGCATGCTATATAAATTGGATTAGAGTGAAAGCTATAGTTCAATTTGTGCATGTAACATACTATATTTTCACTAGGGGACTATGGTTTTTTGGTTTTTTGAGGAGATGTATGTAGCCGATAGTTTTTATCGATGATTTACCCACTACAAACCTATGCTTTAAAGGCCTAATACTTTTGAATGTCTTCTATTAGTGGTACAATGGGATAGTATCATCCCATGAAGTTACTTGCTATATACCAAATCCTAGTTGAGGTGACAAAACTCCTTTCAAGGAACTTTTCCTTCTAAGTTAAGAGGTCTGTTGTGTATGTGTGCATACTCTAGTTACCCATTCTATGAGCAATATTTTATTAGTGGTCCCACTTTTAGAAGATAAACTTGATCTAAACTACTAAATAGGTTGTACTTCATTGTGTGTTTTTATGTGGAGACCTTGTGATACCAATTAGTGTGTTCTTATGGAAGAAGAGCATCCAAAAATATCCAAACACCTATTTGATTCAGTTTACATGTTGTATACTGTGTTTTTCAAAATTCAAACATCAAACAAATTAGGTCAATGCATGTATTTTGAAGATCCCCTGAGTAGATCAATGCATTTTCCTAAACAATGTGATGTATTTGCATAAACTGACACTTCCATTTTTATCAAAATAGTGCTTCTATTTGTACATTAATACCTTTGCACATCATGGCACATTTTCCAAGGATAAAAAAATTGTATAGTGACAACTTTGTTTGGATATTCCAAAGCTTTTATCAAACAATGACGCCTTTGTAAATATTAATGCCTTTATAAAAACAAAGTGACGCTTTTTCCAAATTTCAAAACAGTAACCTTCAAAACATTATTTGATTATCTTTTGGTTCAAAAACACTCAATTGGTTCAAATTAATGCAACAATAATCTTGGCTCACTGATAGCACTCAAAACATCAAAAAAAATTCATGTTCTCCATCATCTTGATCTTGTCAAAGACACCTATAGGTTTTCACTTAGGATCAAACATCAAAAAATCAACATCAAACCATCAAAACATCAACCATCAAAGGCAACTTGAAATTTTGACACAAATCTCTTAGACTTAAGTTTTTATCCCTATGAACTAGTTCGGCTTCATGTTTAGAAACAATCTATTTCTAAGCATTTAGTTGAATTGGTAAACATATTTTGGACAAACTCACCTTGGAGTCACAAGTCTACTACCAAGGTTTACAAGTTCATCATCAATCAACATCAAACACATCTAAAACTTGAGTCTAGATTCTTGTCAAAAAAAATTGAAAGTTTCATATCTTACACCCATTCACAAATAACAAAAAATAAATTATTACATGAAATAAATAATAAATTTTCATTTTAAATGTTTTTTTTTTGTAGAACACGGGTCTTCTAGAAGATCAAGATGATCCTCATCATGATATAGATCTAGAAAATATTGGTTCTGGTACAAATCACATGGAAAGGAGATGATGATGACACAAATATAGAAGACATCTGAGGCGATGACAATGATGATGACGCATTTTACCTAATTAATGCATGACGATGATGATGATGATGATGATGATGATGATGATGATGATGATGATGATGATGATCACGATGGTGATGATGATGATGATTAGGTAGTTACTGTTAGTAGCTAGTGACATTCATGATCATATAGACTGCATCATGGATAATTGCGAATAAATCATTATGATACCTCTTTTCATGGTTACTATCATATGTATCATTTTCATAGCCTACAATACCATATTATTGAGTTGTATCATATTGACATGTATCATTTTCACTTATATCATTTGGACATGTATCATCTTGACTTGTATCAATTTGAGTTACATAATTCATCATTTTTACTTATATCATTTGTACACGTATCATTTTCACTTATGTTGATTGTTGGACATGTATCTCTTTGACATGTTATTGATCTATTGGCACATTTGACTTTCACTTGTTTTAGTTATATATGATGATGATCTTATCAGTATTGACTTATCAATTTATATATATTAAAAGTGGTCGATGATTTTTGGATGGATATTTATTATGTATGATAATTTTAATTTCTACTACCTCCAAGATGGATGTTGTCAAATTCAATTAAATTATAGATATTTGACTTATTTGTTTTAATTACATAGTAAATGAAGATCATGTTATAATAATTATCTTGTTATTTAATCGCATGAGTTAAATAATTAAATTACTTACTCTATAATTATATGAGTTATTTAAAAGGAACAATATATTTAACTAATTAAATTGAAATAAAATATAGTAAATTAATAAATGTAAGCAAAACAAGAAGCATTTTTAGAAGCAAAAAGGAAGCAATAATGAAGCCAAACTAGGAATAAAACTAGAAGCAATCTTTGAAGAAAAAACTTGGCGTTATCTAGGAGGAAAAAACAAAAGCAATTCGGGTGGCAAACAAAGAAGTAATAATGGAAGCAATTTTAGAAGCAACAATAGATGCAATAATAGAAGCCATATTGGAAGCAACAAAAGACACAAAAATGGAAGCAAAGCTAGATACAACAAGTAGTGTTATATCGAAGCAAAATTTGAAGAAAAACTAGAAGCAAAACTGGAAGCAAAAATGGAAGCAAAACTAGAAGCAAAGATGGAAGCAAAAATGGAAGCAAAACTGAAAGTAAACTTGTAAGAAAAATGAGAAGCAAAACTAGAAGCAACAAAGGATATCATAATGGAAGCAAAACTAGAAGCAACAAAGGATGCCATAATGGAAGAAAAACTTGGCATCAATTAGGAAGCCAAAAAAGAAGCTATTTTAGATGTCATACCAGAAGAAAAATAGGAAGCACAACTAGGAGTAAAACTAGAAGCAACAATGGGAGCAGACATGGAAGTAAAAATGGAAGCCAAATTGGGTGCTAATTTAGGTGCTATTTCTAACATTAAATTGGTCTCACTTCACGATGTTATTCCTGGCGCTAAAGGCAACGCTATTGCTTGCACAATTTTTTCGGTGCCAACGAAGCTTAAATTTGGCACTCAATCTTGTAGAAAATCCGAAGAAAACAAATAAGCTCTCTGCTTGTACGACTGCTACCTCTTATTGGATAAATCTACATAACCCTATTTAACTTAATACTGACCATTCCTTGATGGAGCCCAGATGATTCTATCCTTCTTATTTGAAAGAAATACCACTATATTCTTTAGTATTTTTGCAAAAAAATCAATCTCATTCTGCATGTGTAGGATCATGTGGGCCAAAAAAGTGGTGATACGATGGGTATGTGTAGGTGTGGCTAATCCACTTTTTATATCCAAATTGATGAAATGAAAAAGGGTTTTTAAAGGAGATTCTTAGCATCCACCAATATAAATTATGCTTTACTTTGACTTTAATAAATAATTATTATTAGTTTTCTATTTGAATTACTTACTAAAGTCCCGACGATAGGTCGATTGAAAACATCTATAGCTTTCAAACGATATCACATTTTTTGAATCTGAAACACAAGGCCACATTCTATGCTTTCATACTATAGGATTAAAAAAAAATGAATTTCATTAAGTTTTGACTAGTTATGGTGATTAGACATACCAGTTTTTATATTTTTGAAGTTGTAATAAAAAAATCATAATTAATTATTTACTTAGAAAAAAATTACAAAAAAATATGCATCACATCGAGACATGAGTCCTCTACTTATATCTAAAATCTTATAAAAAAATATTATCATTTTATTGTGGTTATGGTGGTCAGAAAGACACCTACTTCTTATTTTTTCCCTAAATTTAAGTACTACTACATTGAAATTTCAAATTTTCACCAAATAGTTTTTTTTAAAATAAAGCTAGTAGTTTAGAAACTACATTCAATTTGCTACAAATTTTATTCTTACATATTTTTGAAATAATATAGATAACTTATTCAAATTTTTACGCTGCTGCCTAACTCATTTTTCCAAATTTTTCGCCAATTTAAGGGCCTCTGCTTTTTTCCATGATGATCCTGCACATACCCATTTAGTGGAATTGGCATAAGTGAAACATCTTTCCATGTTACAGATCCAGTAGTTACATTCAAAGAGTGAACATAATCAATTAATTTAGTCCCCCAACTAGTTGAAAGCATCCCTTCAACTATTGCCATCTCCTGATAAGAGCACAATGGAGGTTGACCATTCCACGAGTCTCTCCAAAAGAGAACTTCCTCCCCACTATTCACTTCCCATGAAATGTAGGAAACAATAATAGGTATGAAGCTAACATAAAGTTCTAGATTGTTGAACCATTAGGAGGATTTGCAGTTGTTAAAATTTTGGTAGGTGAGGAATTATCAAGATATTTTTCTTGCAAAATGTTGCAGCATTTCAGATTTGGCTTTACATACATATTCCAAATTAGTTTGGCACCAAACGCCAAATTTCTTGAAGTTAGATCATGCAAGTGCACACCACCTTTAAGATTTTCTATACACATTTTCTCCAAGGAAATCAGAGGCAACTTCCTGTGATCATCAATTTTTCCCCTCCACAAGAAGCCTCTAATCAAATTTTCAATTTGAGAAATAACCATTTTTGGTGCTTTCAGAACAACAAGGAAAAAGTTTGGAATGGAATAAAGGACTGATTTTATCAAGAGGATTATCCCTGACAGTGAAAGCCATCTAGCTTTCCATGATAACACTCTAGATTTTATCCTTTATATAATCTTATCCCAGTAAACAGGTTTGTTTGTACCCATGAAAAGAGGTATACCTAAGTATGTGCAAGGAATCTCTACCACTTGGAACCCCAAAATCTTTAAAATTCTTCTTTCCTGTGAGGAGCATTTGTATTGAAAATATATATTTTAGATTTGCTTGCATTTATCTTTGTCCTAAAATAGCAATGTACTTATCTATACTGACACTTCATCTCAGGCAACCTCCCTAAACCGAAGATTTCAACAAAGTTGCATCATCTCGCGAAAAAATTATGAGTAACCGAATACTTGTTTGGGGAATTAATATTCCCCTCGCCATAACCCTGAGAGTGAACTTGCTTTTATCGACTGCTTAAAGCTTCTGCCATAATAATAAAGAGAAAAGGAGATAGGGGATCCCCTTGTCTCACCTTGATCAAAAATAGAAATTAGGACCAATAATGATTCTTAAAAAATATGTTTGGAAAAACAATAAAAAATATCCTCATCAATATTTAAAAAATACACATCTTTTCCCAAAAGAAATTAGAAAATTAATTTTATTTAGGTCATATTATGCTTGTCAGAAATGTGCATGGTATGGTTCTAAAAAAGTGATCTTTGAAAAAAGTGGTTTTTTTACAGGCCTATAAAACATTAATTTGTATATTACATATTTGAAATCTAGACTCAAAATCCTACATTTCATATTATTGGACAATTTAAAGACTCTATGCATAAGTGCTTCAATTTTTTATTCCAATCATGACAAAGCTTGATTTTCAGAAAACACTTCCACTTTTGAAATAGCCAAAAAATAGACCCAACTTCTTGCACTTACCCATCTAACAAACCTTAGGTTCATAATTAATAAAAAAAAATTGAGATTCTATTAACCCCAATATCAAAATTTAAACCTCTAAATTCTAGTGAAGATTTCTTAGAAAAAATATTAAGTGGAACTACACATTTATTAAAAAAAATGATAAGAAGTTTACAATTTCAACAAAAAGAAAAGAAGATGATAAAATAAATATGCATGGAATGAATTTCCCATGGATATATAATTGAAATAATTGAAGAAGGATGAGAGAATCCTACATTACTTAATGTCATGCCATTAACAAATGGAAAATAACAAAATGTTACATTCCCATATGAATAGGTGAACCCTAGACTAAGAGTCAACCTTTGTGCCAAATATGGCAAGAAGAGTTTATGAAGAAAAAGGTAAGTATTGAACTATTTTCTAGTATAGAACAAGAAAGAAAAATAAGAGTGTAAATAATTTTGAGGAGAAACTAGGAAATGAATACTTTGAAATTTAATTTCTTTGAGATAAAGGCAAAAGAGATAGGTTATCAAAACAACAAAATAAAACTAGCTAGAGGAGACTTGATGAAAGATAGAGAGATCTAAGAGAAGAATATCAATTAGATGTTGAACAAGCCATAAACAACAAAGAGATACAAAATACACCTTCAAACCCTATAAGGATGACTACAAATAGTACTAAGTTCCTTGTGTATGGCAAAGATACCAAAGATGCAAGTGGGAATATATTCATCTTGGAATCTCATTAGAATAGAAATGGTAGATGATGACTGACTTGATTATATGAATTTAGAGACACTAAGAGATGAAGCCTGAAGAGGTATATCAAGGTTTATCCAAAACATGATAAAAGTGAGTAGACATAAGTAAACTATTTTTGGCTACTATTCCCTTTGATTGTCCTACCAAAAGTTTTTAGTAAAATGAGGATGTTGATAAAAAGAAAAGAATGAGTGGTGAAACAATATGACCAGAGACTTATAAATGTATTCCATAAATTTGAAGAACTACAAATAGAAAAATAGAGAATAGAATAGAATGGTTTGTATCTAGTTTGTCCACAAATTAGAGCCATAGTAGGATGAAAATAATTTCACCATACGAAGCAATGTAGATGGTGAACAATATAGAAGTCAACTTTGGAGGAAAGAATTTAAGCAAAATGAAGAAGTTGAGAAATAAAAATTAGAATTGGAGAATAAAAAGACAATAGGTGATTCTAGCAAAAGGTGGGGAGAAAAAACAACAGAATACACGATTCACTCAATTTACTTAATACTGACTTTTTCAACGGAAGTAGAAGTTGTAAGAATGCAGCATTCGCCACTTCATGAAGAAAAAAAATTGACGCCCATTGGTAACTGTGGAATTTTAAATATAATGAACACGCTGAAGAAAAGCTCCAAATAAAACATGAATATTCATCTAAATCATAAATAATATCAAGTTGATCATTAATTATTACATTATTCCATTGGTATAAATGTTAATACTTATTCAATGTTTCTTAGACGACAGAATTCTAGAACACATTAGTGGTTGTGTACTAAGAGATTGAAGAACAGTAGTTGAGTAAAGATGAATCGGCTGTATGATCATCACAAGGAAAAAGGACTTACCCAGATCGAAGGTACTGTAGTCCTGCATAAAACATCATTGCTGAATGTGAATGTTAAGGATTTTGGAGCTTGTTTTGCTGATAGGCTCTTCGAGCTCATAAACAGAAAGGTGCATTTTCAACTAGTTAGTAGTTATCAAACAGATAACGGTAATATATTCTAATCGGTACCCTTTTTTTAAACTGGTTTTTATTTATTTGTATCAAAGTTTTGGATCACATTCAATGTATAATAATTGTGTTTTATTTGTTTATTGTAGTAACTGGCAAGGATAAAGTTAGCTCTTATGAGGCTCACTTACAATGAGATTCACCCCGTTTGGGAGTAATTTCAATTGCATAAATGTTTCATGGAATTCTTAAGTTCAAGAATAGATTTGATTTGATTTACATTCAACTCCACTTATAGCTCATCATCTAGATCACTTTCTTTGCATGCACAATCAAATTCATGTGTATTAGATTATATGGAATTCTTAAGTTCAAGAATATAGATTTGATTTCATTTAGATTCAACTCCACTTATAGCTCATCATCTAGTTTGATTTCTTTGCATGCACAATCAAATTCATGTGTATTAGATTATATGGAATTCTTAAGTTTAATCTAATCTTTGATTTCATTAGTTCAACTCTACTTATATGCTATCATATATGCAATACAAAACCTCTAGTAACTTTAAAAATTCATTTTGCCTAGAAATTCCTTAAATCATCTATTTCCAATTGCATTTAAATGTTCCATGGAATTCTTAAGTTCAAGAATAGATTTGATTTCATTTGCATTCAACTCCACTTATAGCATCATTTAGATCACTTTCTTTGCATGCACAATCAAATTCATGTGTATTAGATTATACCAGAATTCTTTTAAGTTCAATAATCTTTGATTTTATTTGTTCAACTAGACACTTATATGCTATCATATGCAATACAAAACCTAGTGACTTTAAAAACATGAACATTTTTCCTAAATTC
>VDFB02078339.1:17500-33088 GCA_007258455.2 Sequoia sempervirens
GAGGAACTAGACCCTGAAGATCAGAGGATCGTCAAGATGCTCAAAGCAGGGAAAGGTGATTCTCATAAGGTAAAAGTTGAACTTCCCATGTATGGTGGTAATTTACATGAAGAGGAATTTCTTGATTAGATTACTTTCTATGGATAATTACTTTGAAAGTGAAGATATTTCAGATGAGCAGATGGTAGAGGTGGAAAAAACAAAACTTAAAGGACATGCTCTTCTATGGTGGGACTATGAGCAAGTAGAGAGGAGAAAACAAGGCAAATCAAGGATTACTTCATGGGACAAGATGGTGCAAGAACTGAAAGGTAAGTTTCTTCCAAAGATTATGAAGTTCAATTGTATAAAAAGTTGCAAGGATTGAAACAAAAGGATCTATATGTTAAGGCCTACACTGATGAATTTTACAAATTAAGCATAAGGTCAAGAAGGGATGAGGATGAGGCTGAAAAGGTGGCTAGATATCTAGGTGGTTTGAGATTCAATATACAAGATGAACTTGTTGTTGCCAACCGAAAATCTATTGAGGAAAGTTTTCAATTAGCAATTAGGGTGGAGAAAAAGCTTAAAAGGAGACAAGAGAAATATATTAGAGGAAGAGGTGCTACTAGTGCAAGAGGGAGAGGAACAATCCCTACACCAAAGCATCCAAGTGAAGAACAAGAAGGAGAAAATAGAGGTAAGGAGCAAGGTATTGATACTAGAGGAGGTTTTAGGGGTAGAGGTAGATTTAGTGGTGGAAGAGATTCTAATGTCTTTGCAGGGAGGTGTTATAATTGCAATGAATATGGTCATCCATCTTGGAAATATCCTGAAAGGGTTGGTAGTTCATGAAGTGGTGAAAAAAGGATTGATAGGAGAGCACAATTGGTTCAAGAAGAGGAGTGTGAGAGCAATCATTCTACAAGTTTGAGAGCTACTCCTGAAACAGGGGAAATGTTGATGATGAGAAAGACAGTGTTGAAGGCAGCCAAGGAAGTGGAACCTTTGCAAATAAAGAGCCTCTTCAAGACTACATGTAAGTGCAAAAACAAGGTATGCAAGATTGTAATTGATTTTGGATCAACTAAAAACATGGTGTCATGAATTGCCTTATAGAGTTTCATGGTTAAGTGATGGACAATCTTTGTTGGTAAATGAAAAGGCTGTAGTAGATTTCTAGATTGGAGGTTACAAGGATAGTGTGATTTTTGATATCCTTCCCATGGATTATTGTCACCTACTCCTAGGTAGACCTTGGAAATATGATAGGCGAGCCTTGTATGATGGAAATGATAACACTTATACAATAGAGAAGGATGGATGCAAGTTTGTTTTGACTCCACTTATGGAAGATGAGAAGGGAAAGGAAAAAGTGATAATGTGTGGGAAGAAAGAGTTTTTTGATGTTGTGAAGGAAGAAAAAGAGCTTGGTGATGTAATTAGTCCAAGGTCTGATAATGCTTTGACACTAGTTGTGAAGGCTGACACAGTAGTAAGAAAAGAGTTGGCAATGGATTAGAATACAAATATTTTGGTGGGAACAATGGCATGCCCTATAGTTGAAGGTAAGGTTGTAAAACCTATGAAATTTGTAGGTACAGTGTGTGCATGGGTATGTGAGGATAGTAGGATGGGACAAAAAGATGACAAGATAATGGAAAGGATGACAGTTGTAAAAGGACAGAGTACACAAGGAGTTAGAGGCAGTTATAAGCATGAATATGAAGCAAAAGGAAAGTCAGTTCTGGGAGTTGCTAATAAGTTTTTGTGTGCAGGTATGGATGAAGGAATATAGTCAGGAATTGAACTAGCAATGTAGAGAAGAGACCATCATCAAGTCTGATGGTTGAGTTGAAGACAATTTCATATGCAAACAATGTCAAAGATGTACTTGGAAAATAGAAAGGTCACTATATATGAATCAAGGAAATGTGTTTGTAGGTCAAAAAGTGCATGGAACAGTGATGATACAAGGAAAAAACCCCAACTCTTGTAACAATAGTTCTTTTTCTGTGGAGGTGTATGGTGCAGGAGCACCTACACCTTATTGGCAAAATGTGATTTCTTGAAGGTTGATAGGAAGTGTCAAGAGGTAGTGTAGGGTTTTTTTAGTTTATATATGATAAATAAGGTCTTTGGAGACCATATTTTATGTAATAAGTTGATGTTTGTGTCTTAGGAGTCAAGTTGTTAATAAATTGCACAAAAATGCAAATATTGTTAAGTGCAAAATAAAAGTTGTTAAAATGTTGTTTTAGGGAATATGAAGAGTTTAGGATTTTAAAAGATAGTTAGGAAGTTTTTTTGGTTATGTTTCCATTATGTTTGGAGGAAAAATGTTTATATAGTCTCTTGAAGGCTCAAACAATGTTGTTGAACAAATATTAAAGGATTCCAAATCAATAAACAACACTTTTCTACTATAAATTCTCTGATTTTTGTACTTTGTTTCCTCTAGATACGAACCCGTACAAGCTTCAAATGTTCTGAGTATTGTTCTGTTATGTCATTACATGTTTTATCTTTCATTTGATAACATTTTGAGGGTTTAAATCTATATTTGGAAGGAGAAATCAATCATTCTCTGTACTTGTTCAGTTTCCTCGGATTTAAGGGTTGAGGGTCTTCAAAAATGCTTAAATGACCCATTCCACTTTCTGTTTCCACTATATCTCATGGAATGGGTCTAAAAAATTCTAACTTTGGTGTGTCAATGTTTTGGTAGGCAGTGGGATAGAATTGTGAGGTAGGGAATGAAGCCCTAGGGCTAACAATGCAATTTCTTCAAGTGAAATGATGGTGTCAAGTTAGTGTTTTGATTAGAAAGTGAGGGTACTAGTCTTGTGATGGATTTTTGACCTTGTACAAAGTATACGAAAGGTGTTTGATGCATTAGTTTTTTCTAAGAAACCTGAGTAGTGTGATTTCCAATAAACCCTAAGAGTTTGTATATGAAATGAGGGTTTTATGGTGTAGCAATTTAGAAGCCCTAAACCTATGAAGAAATGTTGGAATTTGGTGTTTTGACACCTGATTGTTGAGTTTTTATGGAGATTTGGTGAAAACAAGGTGTTTGAGAGGTACCTCCTTTTTTATTTTGGGCTAATTTAGTAGCCTTTTGGGCAGAGCAGTCTATTGAAACTCTATGTTGTGTCAAAGAAACCTTGGGTGTTCTATTGGGATAATGTGTTTGGGTTTATGTCAATGCTTAATTGATGTTTATTTAACCATTGTACGGCCTTCTCCAAAATAAAATTCCATTTGTTGATGTTTGAAGGCTAGAATCCACTAGTGGTGTCTTAAGGAGAATTGGGTGTTTGCATGTTCAAAGGTAGTTTCCTTAGTTGTATATGAACAAATTAAGTTGGATATTGAGTATCAACCACCTTTCTTGCATCAATATGTATACATACATACACATGCATACATACATGTACAGTTACATATGTACACACATACACACATGTAAGATTAAGATTAGGGTTATTTATTTAGAGTAAGGTTAGGTGAGGGTTACAATTTAATTAGGGTTTGATTAAGGTTCAACAATGTTTAGAGATCAATCAAGGTTGGGTAAGATTGTTTGATAAGGTTAGAGTTAATTTTAGGGTTAAGGTTAAAGTTCAAATAGGGTTAGATGAATGGACAAGGGGTAGATTTTATATTATCATTTGTGCACTCATTGAATATGACAATTTTCTACATAATATAGGTAGTAAGAAATTGCTACTACCATAGTCTATTTTTGCTCTCTTTGGAGGGTTTGTAGGATAAATATATATTGTTCTTAATTCTTCTCTCTTCCTCTCTTGACTACTATTTAATTTCTAATCAAGTAGCATAGTACAATTTCTTATTTCATAAATTCTACAAGCTTAGGCTTGAGAAATTAAGAATTAAACACTGTTGTACTTGTAGCAACATTGTTGTACATTAACTTGCAATGACTGTATATGCACATTCTTTGAATCTGAACTCAACTCTAAAAGTTGTCTTTCATTATCTAGTTGAGCATAGATCATATAGATTTGAACATACATAAATGAGTCAATTAATCAAATATACAATTGTCTTTGTTTGATTTTAGCATATAGTATAATAGTTCTTATGTTTTATTTTGGTCTTCTTTAAGAATCCCTTAATTCTTACCTACTAATGGTATATTTTGTAGATACATACCTCAAGAATGATCTTAGCAGATGATGTTAATATAGAAGAATTTGTAATGACTAAAGATGAGAAAAATTATTACCTGCTAATGGCATATTTTGTAGATACATACCTCAAGAATGACCTTAACAGATGATGTTAATCTAGAAGAATTTGTAATGACTAAGGATGAGTTTTTTGGAGTAGATATAAAATAGAAATTCCAACTCATATTGAAATGTTAGCAAATTTAGTGATTGTCTCATATGACTTGAATTTGATGAGGGGTTTGAAGTTTTCTACTTGAAATGGAGAAAATAATGTTAATCTAGAAGAATTTGTAATGACTAAGGATGAGTTTTTTGGAGCAGATATAAAACAAAAATGCCAACTCATATTGAAATGTTAGCATTTAGTGATTGTCTCATATTACTTGAATTTAATGAGGGGTTTGAATTTTTCTACTTGCATTGGTGGGGTATATGTGTTACTTTGCATCTTATTGTAAAATCTCAAGGTTGAATAATCTACAAAAATTGTTATATTTGTATGTTCCATCTCTAGCTTGGCTCTAATGTTAGAGTATAATTTTCCAATAAATTAGTTACTTAGATTTGTTGTGAGAAAGTATCTTAAATACCAACAAAGACATGTTTTTTCTTTGGCAATGGATTACAGGTCTTGGGTCTTAAGGGTAAACTCTATTATGATAATGGTGAATTCATTGGTGCATTTGACTACTAGTAGAGGTCAAGGTTGGTCTGAGTTCATCAACTTTAAGAAATTTTGACATCAATTTTGTTACTATGTATTTTTGTTCATTTGTATCTTTTTTATCTCGTTGGCAAGTTTAGTAGTCCATGGAGCATTGACAATAAGATAGTATTATTGCACTCGATTTTTATTTTTTCTTGTAGCATCTTCATTTTTCTCAGAAAGCAATGATACCAAATCATAACACCAACTTCTGTGTTTGGGTGTTGAGGGCTAAGCCTCTAAACACATACAATAGGCCTACTGCTACTTTTCAAACACCAAGTGGGACAACACCCTAATGACCTGCTATGCATGATCAGATTTAAATGCAAAATTTTTATGTATCTTTTTCCTGCAAGCTCATCTATCTTACTATACATTTCTAGGCATGCTTATGAATGAACTAAGTGTTGGGTTTATAGCCAAGAAATTAAAAAAAAAGGGCCTCTCCAACATTATTCCCCAAATTAAGTGGGACAAAACCAAGAGGTATGATTTCCTAAATAATCATTTTGAACCCTAGCTAGATTATCATCAAATCTATGAAAAATATCATTTCCATTCAAGGGTTTATATCACCCGAAATTGAAAACCTCAAATTTGTAGTTTACCATTCAAGGGTTTATATCACCCAAAATTGAAAAAATCAAATTTGTAGTTTACCATTCAAGGGCTTAAACAATTTACCAAATTTCAACTATTCAAGCCAAAAATAATTTGCACTATCACTTAGTGGCGAGGGTTTCATATTGTAAAAAAATTATTAAAGATATCATGTCCATTTATGGGTTTACAATTTTCCATTCAATTCTTCAAGCTAAAAACACAATACACACTGCCATTCATGTACATTATTGCCAAAATAAATACTTTCACATTGCCTTTCAAACTTTGAAACATTTATTACACATAAAATACAAACAACCATATTGCCACTGTAGTGTGCCTATCATAAACCACCAACTACCTCAAAAATTCTTTTCGGTTCAAAAAAAATCAAACAAGAAAAAAGTCCCACACATAACCCACCAAGACCACACAAGAAAAATGTCATAGAAGAGGATGATAAGGACAATGGAACCTAGAATGTGTGATTTCCTTTTATTGTCGCTCAAACCCTAGCTTGGACGACACACTCTCACTTGCAATACTTTTTCCCCAACAAGCAAAAATGGACGGACCCTCTTTTTAAAAAAAAATATAACTTGTCGTTTCAGCCAGAAGGTATTCGGCAGGAGGGGTTTTGACTGAAACACTACCAGTCGAAAATGCGCCACCACGACAGTGCCATGTCACTACCCCATGGTTTTGGTCAAAATTCGCTCAGCTGAATACCTTCCGGTTGGAAATGGATCGAGCGAAACTATTTATTTGGCCGAAAGTGTGACACACTATTGTGCTTTTACCCTCTTAATTTATATAATAAATAAATTTAAAATCTAAAATCTAAATTTAAAGTTAGAGAGAGAGAAACTAACTTTTGATTTGTCATTTTGTGCCAAAAATCTAATGATGGCATGTGTCCCTAGGGAGTTATGCTCAAGGTAGCATGCCATTTGATTAAGGATATGACAATTCACCTTTCAAACCTCTTCAGTGTACCCATTGCATACTTAAGGAGGAAAATTGATCAATAGAAAAGAGACAAGAAGAGAGAAGGGAGAGGGAGATAGAGATAAGATATAGAGAGGCAAAGGGAGAAAAAAGTGAAAGAAAGGAAGATATATATAGAGAGATAGAGGTGGGATAGGATATATATAGAGAGCTCTTTATATCTTTGTCTCCCTCTCTATCTTTATGTTTCTCATTATCTCTCAACATCTCTTCCTCTCTCTCCCCTATTTCTCTGTATATTTACCTTCCCTACTATCTTTCTTTCCTTTCACCTCTCTCTTTACATCTCCCTATCTCTCAACCTTAATATCTTTTTTTATCCCTATTTTTCTCCCTCCTCTCCCTCCTTCTCTCCCTCTTTCTTCTTCTATCTCTCTCTAAATATGACTTCATATCTCTACTTTTCTACCCCTCCATCTCCCCTCTCATTCTCTCTCTTTGTAGATCTCCCTCTTTATATCTCTATTTATTCCTCTCCCTCTTCTCTCCTTCCATCTCTCCCTCTCTGTCACTCTCTCCCTCTCCATATATTAATCCATATCTCCATCTCCATTTCCATCTATATATTTATCTTCATCTCTATCTCTTTCTCCTCACCTCTTATTTCATATATATCTTCCCTTATCTTTCTCAATATATGCACAACTCTCTCTCTCTCTCTCTCCCTCTATCTTTGTATCTCCCTCTTTTTATGTCTATATATAATTTCTCTCCCTCTCTCCCTTCCTCTATATCTATTTACATATATATATTTCCCTCTCTATCTCTATCTCTATATCTCTCTCTCTCTCACTCACACACTCCCTATTTCCCCCTCCCTATCTTTATCTCTATCTCTCTCTCTCTCTCACACACTCCCTATTTCTTCCTCCCTATCTCTATCTCTATCTCTATCTCTCTCCCTCTCTTTATCACTTGTCTTTATCATCTCTGTTATCTCTTAATCTTTCCCCTATATTCCCATCTCTCCCTCTCTCCCTATAAATTCCTCTTTCTATATCTCTCTATACTTCTCTCTCCCCTCTCTATTTCTCTCCCCATCTTTCCCTCCCTCACTCTCCCTATCCCCTTATCTATCTCTTTATATATATCGCTCTCCCATTTCTCTTATCATATATCTCTATCTCTATCTCTCTCTCTTTCTCTTCCCATATATCTTTCTCTCCCTTTGTATCTCTCCTTATTTCTCTCCCACTCTCTATTGCTATTCATCTACCTCTACTTCTCTTTATTTCTCTCTCTCTCCCTCTCTCCATATCTCCTTATATCTCTCTCTATCACTCTATCTTTCCATCTATATGTCTCTATATCTCTCCCTCTCCCTCTCCCTCTATATCTCTATATCTCTTGCTCTCTATCTCCCTATCTCTTTCTTTATCAAGCTCTCTACCTCTCTTTGTCTCATTGTTTATTTTTCTCCTTCCTCTCTCTCCCTCTCTCTCCCCCTTTCCATCTTCCTAGACCTCTATATCTATATATTATTTGTCTCTCTATCTCTCTCTCTCTCTCCATATTTCTTCTTATCTCTCTCTATTCCTATCCCATTATCTCTCCCTCTCTCTACTCTCTCTATATATCACTTTCCATTTCTATCTTTATCTTTCTATCTCTCCATCCTCTCTCTTTAGCTGTCCCTCTCCTTCTCTCCATACCTCTCTCTTTCTCCATCTCCACCTCTATCTTTATCTCCTTAACCCTCTCTCTCTCACACGTTCTTCCCCTCTCTATCTCTCCCTCTCTCTGCTTATTGATAACATAACATGAATCTCTTGGTAATGAAGCCTGATTATCTTTTTGATTCAAAGGTTTTGTTTTGGTCATATTTAGATCCCTACAAGTGGATGCATACTTTATTTCAAGCTATCACCTTTCCATTGAGACCTTTATTGTATAGCCAACATCATTTTCTAAATGGCCTACCAATTGACCTTGTATTCTATACAAACGTATGCAAAAACTAGAACAACTTTTTTTCTAATTGACTTTCCACACTTTTGATGTGCCCATTGCACACCAAGGTGCGATTGCTAGTTTAAACTTAAACTAATTGCTTAAATTAATTAATAGATAGTTTGTCTCTTCTTCTTAATCTATAATTTAGACTTAAAATAGTAACTTAAATAAGTAACTTAAAATAACTAATATCTACGTTGAGAGACACTTAATTACGTAGTTTAATTTATTATTTTAAAGACTTGCTTCTTCATATCACGACAACATTGAATGAAGGGGAAGTATAAAATAATTTATTGACTAGTCAATAGAAGTAGTGATAAGAATACAGGTATTCGTTTGAATGGAACACAATTTATTGACTCGTCAACTGAAGAATACACGCATTCGTTCAATTTAATTTAATACATTGACTTGTCAACAGAAGTGGTTGTAAGAATGCAGGCATTGGTTGAATTTCATGCAAAAAAAAATTCACGTTCATTGGTAACTGTGGAATTTAAAGCATGGCAGCAATGAACCCGCTGAAGAAAGTCTAAATAAAAACATGAATATTCATTCTTAATTCTTAAATCATAAATAATATCAAGTTAATCGTTAATTATTACATTAATATCCCATTGGCACCAATCTATAAATGTGAACACTTATTCAATGTTTCTTACACGACAGAAACAAAAATAGTAAGTTAAAATACACGTGTTCGTTCAATTTAATTTAATAAATTGACTTGTCAACGGAAGTAGTTGAATTTCATGCCAAAAAAATTCACGTCCATTGGTAACTGTGGAATTTAAAGCATTGTAGCAATGAACACGCTGAAGAAAGTCTAAATAAAAACATGAATATTCATTCTTAAATCAATAATATCAAGTTGATCGTTAATTATTACATTATCCCATTGGCACCAATCTATGAATGCTTAACACTTATTCACTGTTTCTTAGACGACAGAATTCTAGAACACATTAGTGGTTGTGTGCTAAGAGATTGAAGAACAGTAGTTGAGTAAAGATGAATCGGCTGTATGATCATCACAAGAAAAAAGGACTTACGTCCCAGATCGAAGGTACTGTAGTCCTGCACAAAACATCATTGATGAATGTGAATGTTAAGGATTTCGGAGCTAGTTTTGCTGATAGGCTCTTCGAGCTCGCAAACAGAAAGGTGCATTTTCAACTAGTCAGTAGTGATCAAACAGATAACGGTAATATATTCTAATTGGTACCTTTTTTTTAACTGGTTTCTATTTATTTGTATCGTAGTTCTGGATCACATTCGATGTCTAACAATTGTGTTTTATTTGTTTATTGCAGTAACTGGCAAGGGTAAAGTTAGCTCTCATGACGCTCACTTACAATGGGATTCACCCCGTTCGGGAGTATTTGTTGAGGAGACAAGCTACAAAATCAGTTTTGAATGGCCTAATGAATTTGGAACTCCTGGAGCTTTGATTATAAAAAACAAGCATGCTCGAGAGTTTTTTCTCAAAAAAGTTTCCATCAATGTCCCTGGTCAAGAGACGATTAATTTTCTCTGTAACTCTTGGGTTTATCCTTCATGGATGGCTAGAGTCTTTTCCAATATGAGTGCTACAAGGATCTTTTTTGCCAATAATGTATAATATCCAATATTTATTTATTTATTGTATATGTTTTCATTGATCCGATTTAATGCATTCTAAATTTTCATTTATATAGATAGTTTATTTAACATCACATTAATAAGTGGGTTCTATTAGAAAAATAGGTATGATTTCATATGAGCCACCTAAACAAGTCAAAGTTTATACTATCCTCATAATCAATATATTGTATTATTTTAATCTATATGCAGAGCTATCTTCCCGAGAAAACGCCCAGCGGACTGGTGGTTTGGAGGAGGGAAGAGCTGGAGAAATTGAGGGGAGATGGTACAGGAACGAGGAAGCCATGGGAGAGTATTTATGACTACGATGTTTACAACGATATCGGTGATCCAGAGACTGATACTCTGCTTCAGAGGACAGTTCTGGGAGGATCTCAAGAGTTCCCATATCCACGGAGATGTAGAACCGGTCGTCAGAAAATCACAAGTAAGTAATTAGTAGGGTTTATATTACTCTCCATTGCATGACATTGCATCGTTCTTAAAGAATGAGTTACTTCCATTACATTGAAAGAATATAATTTTCATTGATTTGAGAAATCGTTCAAATTACTGTGTTGCAGATGATGCTTTTAGTTTTGAGAGTCGACAGATGAATACCCCTGTGGCAATATCCTGCATGAATGGTTTCTATATCCCACCAGATGAGTTGTTCTCTCGTGGTTGTCTTTCCGATTTTCGAGCGAATTCATTCAAAGCTTTATCTAGAAAGTACCTCAGCTCAACTGGAAAAAAAAAACACTTTGAGAATTTGAAAGAGGTTATAGGTCTATATCGTAAGGGACTTGTGACCAAAGAAATTAATGAAGCAATGCAATTTCCGCTCCCTGACATAATCAGCAGTAAGTTTGAAGGTTAAATATATATATTTTTATACTGTAGCACCCAATTCCAAGCTAAGGGATAAAATACAATTGAAATTTGAGTCTTATTAGTAATTTATGCAAATGACGTGATATGATACAGAGGATGAGGGTGCATGGAAGAAAGATGAAGAGTTTGCTCGTCAAACACTCTCTGGAATCAATCCTATGGTTATTCAGTGTTTGCAAGTAAGTACATCTAATTAGTATAGGCATTTTAAATATATTTATATAATTAGTACTTGTACCTAAAGAAAGTTCAAGGATTATGTGGATAGAAAATTATATGTATGTTAATATATTAGAGAGTAGTGTTTCTGTAGATGCAATGTGCTGCAAGTTCTAGATGCGTCACTAATAAGTGTTAAATAATGAAATGAAATAAACTTAGATAAATCTAATTTTTTTTCACTTGGACAAATCTAGATTTTTTCTTTAAAGAAAATAGGTATTATCTCATTTTGAAATATTTGCATACAAATTTAAAACATAAAACAATGCAAATGAAAAAAGAAAGTTACCATCAAATTAACAAAAAATACTTCAAATGGAAATAGAAAATGTTCTCTACCAGTTAGTAAATCAACATTTATCCATCTTTTACATGATGAGTGAAAATTTTGGATGCTTTCATCTGATATTTTGGAGGTTTTTACTGTTAAAGGTGGCTGATTTATCATTAAATGACAGTGGAAACTTGTTTTCCCATGACCCAATAGTTGTTTGTAGGTGTGAGACTTGTTTCATATTCAAATCTCACACTATATGTAGCCTATGGACTAAATATCATTTTTAATTTATTTTAATTTAAAAATTATTTTATTTTAAATAGTAATATTTTAAATAGTTGAAATCATATATAAGTTAAATTAATTTAGATTAAATATACATATATTTTTTAAGAATTATTTAAAATTATTTATTATTAATTTTTTTTCATTGTTTTCATTGTGACAGAGGTTCCCTCTATCTAGCATTTTGAACGAACAAACTTATGGTCCCCAAGAGAGTTCCATCACTTCTCAACATTTACATCCATACTTAGATGGCATCACAGTGGAAAAGGTACTTTCTTCATATTTACTGGTTCTTTGGAGCATATCATCTTCAGATTGCTTATTATGGGTGGGTATGTTGTCAGGCTATTGAATTAAAGAGGCTCTTTACATTGGACTACTATGATGCTTACATGCCCTACGTAGAACGCATTAACAATCTTCCTACCAGCAAAGTCTATGCCACCCGCACCATCTTCCTTCTCTCTAATGGGACTCTAATGCCTATTGCTATTGAGTTGTGTTTGCCTCCCACATCTATGGGACTGGGTGAGAGACGTGTGTTTACTCCTGATTACAGTGGAGAAGATAAAGGATGGTTGTGGCACTTGGCCAAAGCTCATGTACAAGCCAATGATGCTGGTTATCATCAGCTAATCAGTCACTGGTAAATAATAAGGAATTGTTTTATCTAGACATAGAAAATCATCATATATCACTAATTTCCATTTCATGGTTGTAGGCTCAGAACACATGCAGCAGTAGAGCCATTTATTATCGCCACTCACAGACACTTGAGCAAACTGCACCCCATTTCCAAGTTGCTTCACCCACATTTTCTCAACACCATGGACATCAATCGTGCAGCTCGTGAAAACTTGATAAATGCAGGAGGCATCATTGAGAAATGTTTCAGCTCAGGCCAATTTGCAATGGAAATTTCTTCCAAAGCATACATGGCGTGGAGATTCAATGAGCAAGGTCTACCGGCTGATCTTCTTAAAAGGTACACGTGGTTTTAAGAAACAATCGTATATGTTTGCTTTTTTTAAATGGTAAACATTTTTTGATCTAGAATTATGAATTAGTGAAGTTACAAATGGGGGACGTCATCTCCAAATTAAAGATTCAACAATGACATTTCAATGAGGTTTGAACCTTGGTGACAAGAACAACACCACCACATTTAAACAATCACACTATACCAATACTAACAACAATCGTATATGCTTGTAATTTTTACTTCTCTTGATCCAGCCTTAACATTTCTCATTTTCAAAACTTGCCTGATGTCTTTTTTATTTTTTTATTTAGATTTATAAAATTAGAAAAGCTTTTCTAAATGTTGCGGTAATGTTAATGGCTTACACTTGATGTGCAGGGGTATGGCTCTACCAGATCCAACAAATGAAAGAACTGGACTAAAGCTTGCAATTGAGGACTATCCATATGCAGTCGATGGGCTTGAAATATGGGGTGCCTTGAAATCTTGGGTGTCCAACTACACTTCACTCTATTACACCAATGATCAAAGTGTAGAGAGTGATGAAGAAGTTCAAGCATGGTGGACAGAGATCATAAATGTTGGACATGGAGACAAGCAGCATGACCAAGCAGGATGGTACAAGATGAACACACTTAATGATCTAAAGGAGGCCATTACTACCATCATCTGGGTTGCCTCTGCTCACCATGCTGCTGTGAATTTTGGGCAGTATGGGTATGCTGGATTCATGCCCAATCTCCCCACCACTACCAGAGAGTTTGTTCCACACAGAGGATCGAGTCATTATTCCAAATTCCTCGAAGACCCTGAAGCTTATTTTCTCAAAACTCTTGCAGACCCTGAGACAGTCACCACTACCATGGCTGTTTTAGAAATTTTGTCTAAGCATTCTAGAGATGAGAATTACTTAGGTCAGGGTTCCGCCTTAGAATGGGTTGATGACAATCGAGTTGAGGATGCCTTTGAAAAGTTTCGTTATGAGTTGTTGCACATTGAGAGGAACATAACGGCTAGAAATGAGGATCAAAGCTTGAAAAACCGATGTGGCACAGCAAAGCTTCCTTACACACTCTTATTTCCAAACACTTCAGACACAAGCAAGACTGGTGGCCTCACCTTTAAGGGAATTCCTACCAGCATTTCCATATGAGCGAGGCTAAACTATTTCATAAATACTCTCTTACTAGCTGTAATATTCTCTAAATAATGTTTGGGTTATTGTAGAATCTGAAAAATCGTTGACAAGCATCCCACTGTTGTATAGAGTAAGTCGGATGACAAGGATCCGTCTCTCTCTGTTGGCAGTGCCCTGACTGTCTAGTGGTTTTTATGTTATTTTTGTAATGTTTCCTGCTTTCTGGGCACTGTCCATGTGACTTTATGTTTTCTAAGCTCTGTCCATGTGACTCTCATAGTGTGTCTTTTAACCACCCAAACTTTTATAAATATGTGTAATTTTATCTTTAATAAAGTTAATCTTTTCAATTTACACTTTAATTATTTTTTCTTTTTTAATTTTCAATCCATTCGTGTCTCACATTAGTATTAGAGTACAAGGTATTTTCTTTTATCTTCCATTTCTTTTGGCATATTGTCTACGTTGGTTTCAATGGTAACACAGTATTGTCCAAGCATAAGCCAGGGCGAGGGTTCAAATCTCTAGCTTTTCTCACACCTCTGCATAGCTTCCTGCAACAAAAAACCCTAACTTTAGCTGCATGTTTTTCACCCACATCACCTGCAATAATCCCATGCAATTTTCAAAATTTCACGAGATGCAATAGTAATATTTAGTTTTACCTGCATTCATACTACTGCCTGCAATGCCCAAGCGACATCTGCATTTCGCGTCTCTAATATGAGCCAATAGCGGTTGAATTTTTTTTGAAAACATAAAAATTATGAGGCATTGGCCCTCATAAGGGCCTCCATTGATGGAGAAGTCTTCCATCACATTCAAGGGTGCAATGAATCATGGGAATCAGTAAACAATTTGAAGGATTTGTTCAAAATTAGAATGCATACAATTGTAGCTATAGTTGTTCGAACTTGAGTTAAAGAATGATAATGTAACGAGTCAAGCTTTTGAAAGAACTTTGCTCACCGAAGGAAGAATGTCAAGTATGTTGTGGCATTCAAGATTTTGGACATATCATGTATGACAATATTTTCTCAATGCAAAAGAATAGTGTTGTAGGTTTCCCACTATATCGAAAATGATTAAAAAATGTGATAACTGATAAGTTGAAAGGAAGTTGAAGTTGGCCCATTTTGATTTATGCGGTTCCCTTCCAATTCCTTCTATCAATGGTAATAAATATTTCATGCTATTCATTAATGACTACAATAAAATGACAATGACATATTTTTTTAAGTAAAAATTAGAATCTTTTAAAATATTTCAAAAGCTTTGCACCAAGGTTGAAAATGATACAGAACCAATAATAGTGGTGAATTTACATCAAAGGTGTTGAAGACTATCTCAAGAAACATGGGATTAGGCATCATCTTATAGTTCCTCGAAATCCTAAGAAAAATGGAGTAGTTAAAAAGATGGACAAAAGTATGATGAATATGATTTAGGAAATGTTGTATTTCAAAGGAGTAAAATTGTACTTAAGGGAAAAAAATAGTTCAAATAGTAGTCTATATCCACAACAGGTCACATTTGCAACTCTCCAAATTAAGACTGTATATGAAATTTCGGAAAAAATAGCTCAAATAGTAGTCTATCTCCACAACAAGTCACAATTGCAACTCTCCAAATTAAGACTGCATATGAAATTTGGTGTGGTCATCTTTCATGAGTGCAATATCTTTAGGTTTTAGGATCCACATA
>VDFB02078340.1:0-69294 GCA_007258455.2 Sequoia sempervirens
CACCAAGGATGCAAACTGGTATTTAAAATGATAGGCGTTTTCCTAAAGATCACAAACTCGCCTCTTTCCATACAAGTACGGCCCTGTCAGAAATGTACGGCTCCAACAATAATAAATATAAAAGGTACGGCTCCCTTAGCAACCTCTGGATATGGTTTGATGCGCCCTGACAGATGATCTCAGAAGATGTGAGATGAAGGCGTTTGACTCTGGAGAATAAGGTATGGCCTTCTTCAGTGGTACGGCCAAGTACAATGGCTGGTACGGCCTGGTACTACACAGCTGCAATAAATAATTTGTACGGCCCTATGAAGATTCTTTGTATATGATGAATATAGGCGCCTCTCTACTGCAGACCCTTCTGGATTAGGAACTCGTCTGAAACCCTGCTGAAATAACTCTGTGTAACTCTGTAATTTCTTCTGGATGAAGAAATTCCTCTGCCTGGCAATAAATCGGATGTTATTTCACATCCTCTGAATCGCTCCCACTGGAGATGGCTCGTTCTCCAATGTATCGAGACGAAACCCTAAGGCTTCCGTTCTCTGACGAAGTCTTGATCAAATTCTGATTCTCAAATGTCATAATGGCTCAACTTTCAAGGCAAAACCCTTTAATCTTCTCAAAAGGGCGAATTCCTTAATAATAGGGAATTTTAATATATTTGACAATTTAATTCTTTTTATTTTCAATAGTTCTCAGCCAAAATTATTTTATAATAATTTAATTCACAAACTGGCCCCCTTTTAATGTTGGGCGCACCCCTTAGTGAGAAATCACTTAAGTTATAATTTTAAATTATAACTTTATATTATAATCATTAATTAATTAATATTTAATAAATGTCATTAAATATTAATATCTTCCTCGTTTCTAACCCGATGACTGATCCGTCTGATGCTGACGAACTCTGAAGCGATTCCTGATGCCGCCACAGCCAAACTGCTAAAAATAGCAGTGGTCCCACTCTGCCTGCCAGGAACTGCTAAAAATAGCAATTCTGCAAAATGTCTCCGATCGAGCCCAAACGAAAGCCAATTGATCAAAACTGCCAATCTGACGCCGAGCCAAGCTTCGAATCGACCCTCTAACCACTCTGTCAGCCTACGAGGGTCTCATGATAGGCCAATCTCACGATCACTGATGCTCGCCAAAAATGGGGACATGACAGTCCGCCCTCCCTAAAATTGCTTGACCCCAAGCAATCTCTACTGCAAACAAAGTCCATGTCCTCGGAAGGCCCCAAAAGGAAAACTGTGTAATGTCCCACACATCTCGAACGGTCTCCGGTAGCATCATCAAAACTCAACTGCGCAATCAATGCCTGGATCCCAAACCCAGCGTAAGAGTCTGTCATGACGGTCCTCCTCAATCTGCCACTGCGCTCTATGGCCACCAACTTCACCATGCTGAGAATAGTGAAGTGACCCATTGGGACCCATCCCATCCTCGATGCCAAAGTTGTCGCCACCGGGACCCCAATACAACCTGAATCCACATCCATCCGTCATGCAGAGATAAAATCTCCTAAAAGCATCTACTGTCCTGAGTCTCTCCCTGTCTTCTGTTAAATGCTCATGGATGTGATAACTGTCTGAGCCATCATGCCAACTAATACCATAGTCGCCCTGTAGCCATGTATCTATATGAAAAATCTGCGACATAGAAGTGTCAAGCCCTGTCAAATACATATCGGCATGATGTAAAACAGACTGCTGCCCCTGCAAGTAATACCCCGCAAATTGTTGGGTCAAGTACCTGCATCCGCCAATCCCATCTTGTGAAGATGGTAACTCTGCACACAGTAATGAATTACTCCCCTCAACGGTACCGAGAGAATCACCCTGTGCACAAGTATGGTGCATCGAATACGAACCATGTACAGGTGGATCAAAGGAAAAACCGTAAGCACTCCTCACCGTGTACACCTCATTGAACTCCTCTGTGAGTTTGGTTTGGAATTGCGATGCACTGGAACAATCGCAAACACTACGATCATCACCCAACTCAGAACTAACATCAGAAGTACGATCAGCGTCCAACTCGAAGAGTGGGTTATCATAGATCGAACCACCATCAAATTCAAACAATGGATTATTCACAAACTGCACAATCACTCCACACTGATCTGAATCATCCATCTCTGAATCGCTGGAATAATAAATTGAATTGTACTCCTGACTAGGTTCAACCAGCTGCCGACCATAGTCAACTGTATCAAATGAAAAGATTGATTTGCTTCCAGGAGAGGGAAACAAATCATCACAAGTACCAATCTCCCAACTGGATGAGACTCTGAATATCTGCTGTGAAGATGGGCAAGTATCGAGGGTTGTCACACAACTCCCCAGTGTATCAACAACCATGTCACAGGAATTATCAATGATCTGCCCTGCATCACCAATCACGGAACTAATCTCATGAGAACCTGGTGCAATATGTGGCTCACTGCAACTCTCGTCTAGGGCACTCATCCTATCTGTAACAACAACTCCTGTGACCGAGATGGATGTAACCTCATCCTCAACATCTCCCTCACTGCTATGTACCATGGGTATATACTCCTCACCAACCACTGCCATGCAAGACTACACGATGTCCAAAGGTGGTGAAGACTGTGCTAACCTCAACGCCACGGTAAGCCTCTCAATCTGTAATTGTGACTCTCGAAGAGCCAACTGGGTGCTCTGCAATGAATTCGCAGTCACCTCAAGCTCATGAGTGAGCTCATCGATCCGCTCCTCTTTTCCCTTCCATGCATCATAACAAATGCAATCCCACTCGAGAAGGAAATCTCTGTCTGTAAGTAATCTTAGGTAATTTTGTTTCATTGTTCCAATCGCTTCTCGGAGTGCATGTACCACTGCAAGGGAAAAACCACTATCACTGTGCTCATCTGTCGAAGAAGGACTCCAACTGTAGGTAGTCAACATCTGACGAGCAACGTCAAAATGCTCAAGGGCGGTAGCAATCATAGTGTCATCCACATGTAGTTGCCCAACCAAATGATGAGGATCCTGAAACTTACGCCCCCCATACAAGATTTCCGGTTCACCATATGCACTATGATATGACGCTGATCCGTCATCACTCACCTCATGATCTGCAGCATCGTGTGTGCTCTCAACCATGCACACCTCAACATCTAAGGTACTGCTGCTCTGTACCTCGAAGGATGGCTCAACTGGTACGGTAGAAGTTGCTGGTCTGACAGTATCCTCACACGCTTCTACTCCAACAGTGACCGCATGCTCATCCAACGCATGATCCTGGGATTCCATATCAACATATGAATCCTTTAGCTGGTTTTCAATGGTCTGATCCGAAAAATCAGATTCGTCATAACATAAATCCTCAATACCAACTGCATCTGTAGTACCCAACTCTGGAGTCTTTTCACGTGACGACTCAATAGGGTTACTTTGCACCTCTGAAACAGCTGTTGTATCATGCTCACGCAAAGTTTCACCATCGCTGTTATAAAAATCAGAAGTGGCCTCCATCGTAGAAACTTCTTGAGTCTCCTCCTGCAAAGACGATGTAGGTAGATCATTACTCATAGCCGTGCTAGTGTGTTCACGAACCAAATCAGCACTTCTATCAAATTCATCATATAAATTTCTGCCCTCTTCATAGGAAACTGAAGATATCAAATCATTTTGACGACAAGTGGTATTATCCTTAGATGTAGATTCTCTGTCCTTTCCAGGTGTAATCAATTCGCGAGCTATAGTAAGATATTTCTGTTTTGCGAACTCCGTCTTATGGCAAAGACTCGGGTGCACATCCACGTAACTCACGAAAGAAATTTTCTCTTTAATCTTCTGAGGTAGACTGCTATACTCCCGAAACATGCTCATCACTTCTCCTTCTGTGCTCTGCGGTGT
This sequence comes from Sequoia sempervirens, assembly GCA_007258455.2. NCBI lineage: Eukaryota > Viridiplantae > Streptophyta > Pinopsida > Cupressales > Cupressaceae > Sequoia > Sequoia sempervirens. Next base: position 3,888 of record VDFB02078340.1, read on the forward strand.
CCTGTCAATGGTAATCCTCCCAATAATCTCAGGTTATTCTAACTGCCACTCGTTGTTCGCTGCCCTAAGTGTGCCGGCGAACAAACCCTCATACCTTTCACCTGGTATATCCTCAACGGGCTCCTGTCTCGTAAAGGTGGGCCTCGTAGGCCTATCCGCTGTCCATGACACTGACCTAGGAGCTCTCCGCGAACCTGTAACACTTCTGTCATCGTCACGAGGTGGTGACAATCTCCTCGGAGTATCCAGTCTCTGAAGTGCAACTGCCACCTGCTGTAATACACCATTTGACCGCCGTTGACCTGCACTAAGTTCTCTGAGTGCATGCAAGACCTCTGCACGGTTCTGACCTCTGTTATTGTAAGGAGTCTCTGTTCTAAGATCAACTGTTCTATCAGTCCTGTAATACCTATCAGTTCTGTCAGCCATGTTTCCCGGCTGCCAGATCGAACCCTGTTACATGTCAACCAAAGCTCGCCTGAAAGAATGATGCCTGGTAAAACCCTAACTGTTCCGGCTGCAGAAGACGGCTAAACCCTCAGGATGGCAGGATTTAGCTCTGATACCACTGTAGAAACCCTAGTTTCCCTCTGCTCTAAATCTGATAGTTTTTTGAATCTTTTCTGACGTTTTGGGTTTTTGAACGTTTTCAAGGGTTTTGAACAATAAATGAAATGGTACGTTTTAATCTCGAAACATGAAATTAATGCTTTGAAAAAAATGATTTCACTTCGTAAATCTCAAACCCTAATACAGATACTGAATCTGGATCATAATTTATTCTTCTGCAACTATTACAATAAAGACTTGATGACATGCAAAGTAAAAGACAGTGAATATTGAAAACCTGATTTTTGATACAGCAATGAATGATCTTCAGATAAATGGTACGGCTGAGCTGAACATCCACTTCCTCCTCTGTCAGTTGCTACTCAGTATTGCTCTGGAGATATGCGCCAAAATAGAAGATGCCAGTTGATGAATGGTCAAAAAGAATGGAGATTTCCTCTGTGAGAGGGTACGGCTTAAGAAGGTACTGCCCTGCTGTGCACAGTACGGCTGACAGCAGCAAATAATCAAATGAGGTACGGCCCCCTCTGTTCCTCCTGTCTGGCAACCTCAGATCACTCCTTATTCCCTAGCACCACCAAGGATGCAAACTGGTATTTAAAATGATAGGCGTTTTCCTAAAGATCACAAACTCGCCTCTTTCCATACAAGTACGGCCCTGTCAGAAATGTACGGCTCCAACAATAATAAATATAAAAGGTACGGCTCCCTTAGCAACCTCTGGATATGGTTTGATGCGCCCTGACGGATGATCTCAGAAGATGTGAGATGAAGGCGTTTGACTCTGGAGAATAAGGTATGGCCTTCTTCAGTGGTACGGCCAAGTACAATGGCTGGTACGGCCTGGTACTACACAGCTGCAATAAATAATTTGTACGGCCCTATGAAGATTCTTTGTATATGATGAATATAGGTGCCTCTCTACTGCAGACCCTTCTGGATTAGGAACTCGTCTGAAACCCTGCTGAAATAACTCTGTGTAACTCTGTAATTTCTTCTGGATGAAGAAATTCCTCTGCCTGGCAATAAATCGGATGTTATTTCACATCCTCTCAATCGCTCCCTAATCGAGATGGCTCGTTTCTCCATCGTATCGAGATCAAAACCCTATATTCCAAGGCTCGAATGGGTCTTGACCACCGATTCTCAAATGTCATAATGGCTCAACTCTCAAGGCAAAACCCTTTAATCTTCTCAAAAGGGCGAATTCCTTAATAATAGGGAATTTTAATATATTTGACAATTTAATTCTTTTTAATTTCAATAGTTCTCAGCCAAAATTATTTTATAATAATTTAATTCACAAACTGGCCCCCTTTTAATGTTGGGCGCACCCCTTAGTGAGAAATCACTTAAGTTATAATTTTAAATTATAACTTTATATTATAATCATTAATTAATTAATATTTAATAAATGTCATTAAATATTAATATCTTCCTCGTTTCTAACCCGATGACTGATCCGTCTGATGCTGACGAACTCTGAAGCGATTCCTGATGCCGCCACAGCCAAACTGCTAAAAATAGCAGTGGTCCCACTCCGCCTGCCAGGAACTGCTAAAAATAGCAATTCTGCAAAATGTCTCCGATCGAGCCCAAACGAAAGCCAATTGATCAAAACTGCCAATCTGACGCCGAGCCAAGCTTCGAAACGACCCTCTAACCACTCTGTAAGCCTACGAGGGTCTCATGATAGGCCAATCTCACGATCACTGATGCTCGCCAAAAATGGGGACATGACACCTTTCCATGAGAAACCCTCCCTGATTTGTTTGTAAGTCTTGTAATACCCTTGATGTCCGGTTGATGGCTTGTCATGGTAATTTTTTAAAATTTCCTTCTTTACCTTTGACCCAAGTGTGATGTATATCTGGTCCTTATAGAGAATGTGGTCATCCATAACCCGGTACCCCTCTTCTTGTGTCTTCCCTTCTATTATATCACTTGAGAATGAGTAATTAGCATACTCTGTGAGCATAGATGTTTTCCATTCTATGGACATCATTGTCATTGAACTAAGGTGGGGTTTTTGTGACAGGGCATTGGCCACAATATTATTTTTTCCCTTCATGTATTCAATATTGAAGTTGTATGCTCGCAACTTACCCATTTTTGCTATCTATCATTTAAGTCTTTTTGGTTTAGGAAAAATCATAGACTATTGTGGTCGGTCTTCACAATGAATCTTCCACAAACCAAGTATTGTCTAAACTTTGCAAGGGCATGCATAATTGCTAGCATCTCCTTGTCGTAAATTGAGTATGTTCTCTCTATGTCCTTGAGTTTTCTACTCTCAAAGGCTATGGGGTGTTTCTTTTGCATTAATACTGCCCCAATGCCTTCCCCTGAGGCATCACAATATAACTCAAAGGGTGAGGAGAAATTTGGTATTGCCAACCCTAGGCAAGAACTCATCACTTCCTTAAGCTTATCAAAAGCTATTTGTGCTCCTTCATTCCACATAAATGCTCCCTTCTTAGTTAGATCAGTGAGTGGTGCGGTTAACTTTGAGAATCCTTTTACAAATCTTTGATAATAACTACAGAGTCCCAAGAACCCTCTAAGGTGTGTTAGAGTCTTGGGTTTTGGCTAGCTTCGAATTGCCTCAATCTTTTCTCCGTCCACCCTTACTCCTTGAGCACTAATTTTGTGCCCCAAGTACAAGATCTCCTCCATACCAAACTCGCATTTGGATAATTTGGCAAATAAGGAATGTTGTTCAAGTATCTCTAGTACTTCATCTACATGTTTTAAGTGTTCCTCCGAAGTCATACTAAAAATTAGGATGTCATCAAAGAAAACCAATAGGAATTTCCTTAGTTGCCCTCTAAAGATATGGTTCATTCAAAATTGGAAAGTGGTTGGTACGTTGGTTAACCCGAATGGGAGGACAAGAAACTCGAAATGACCATACTGACACCTAAAAACTTTGGTATGTCATCCTCCCTTAGTCTAATTTGGCGATAACCCAATCTTAGGTCAATTTTAGAGTAGACTACTCCATGGAGTTTGTCAATAAGCTCATCAATATCTATTCTTTATTTTATTTTTATTTAATGCCCTATAATCGACGCACATCCTCATTGTGCCTTCTTTCTTTTTTGAAAGTACAACAAATGAGGCAAATGAACTGGAACTTGGTTGGATATGCCCCATCTCTAGCAATTCCTTTATGGTCCTTTCAATTTCTTCCTTATATTTGTGAGGGTGGTGGTAGGGAGTGGTGACAACCGGTTTTAATCCTTCTTTAGTTCAATGGAGTGTTCAAAGCCTCTTTTAGGAGGAAGTCCCGAAGGAATGTTACCAAAAACCCTTTTATGCTTCTTTAGTAATGGTTGTAAGTCTATGGATTGATTTCCCTTTGGGAGAAGTTTTATCTAGGATCAAACATTGAGCTACCCATTCTACTTGGTCATGCCAAAGGATTTTTCCCATTTTCTTGGCCAAGAACCCATCGAATAATCCTTGCAATAAGACCTTTTCTCCATTATGCTCATAACTTATCTCTAATTTTGGGAAGTTTAGGGTGACATATCCTAATGAGTGTAGCAAAGGGGTGCCCAAAATTACATCGGTATCCCCTAGCTTTACAACGTAGAACTTATCCTTGTTGGATGCTTTCCCAAAGTGATGTTATGTTGGGAGATCTTGTTTGTGCATGGTGTAGTGAATCCATCAACTAAAGCCACCTTAAATCCAAGTCTTTTGTTTCTAACTTCAATCTTGCCGCTAAGTTCTAGTCAATAAAATTGTGGGTAGCCCCACTCTCTACGAGTGTTGTTACCTTTTTTCCTTTAATCACACCTCGAATTCTAAAGGTGTGGTTTTTTTATGCTCTTGAGATGGAGGCCAAGGCACCCCCTTCCTCACTCTTTTCCTCATATCTCATTCTTTTGTTTGGGCCATCTTCATCTTCATTTCCTATCACTTTATTAGATGTAACTTCAATGTTGTGGGCTTGGCTCCTCTTTCTTCTGCATATATGTCCAAGTTCCCAGTCTTACTTGCATTTGAAACACAAGTTTTTCCTCCTAAGGTCATGCCAGTCGCACAGGTGTCCTAGCTTCCATATATTTTTGCATTTAAAACATAGCTTTCCTTCTATAAACAAGTAGATAAGCCTCCTTTTCGTGATTCTGAGTACCATGATGGATAGTCTTTGAAACTCAACCACGTAATCTTCAATGGAACCTTCTTGCTTAATCTTTGTTAACTCTTTGAAGTATTTCACAGGGTGCTTATGATCAAATCTCTCAATTAGTTTTTCAGTAAAGGCATCATAGGTTTTTATGTTTTGGTGGTTTTGGGTGACCAATCCATGGTACCACCCTTCATAGCCTACTCCTAGGTGTAATATGGCGAACTTAATGGCATCCTCTTCTACCATTGGGTTAAGAGATAAGTATGTATCAAGCTTTTGGATCCATGCTTGGGCTGTGATCTTACTTGATCCATCAAAGTTTGGGAGAGTTAATTTACCTACCTTGTGTTGCAAGTCCCTATTAATTGGGTTTCTGTAATGTCCCCATTTTTCGACGTACTCTTTCAGTTGGGGTTGATTTCGATACACTTACTATTTTTAGTGTTATTGTTAGAAGGGGGTTTGGTAAGGCACTTCAGTCTTTGGTCAGCCTTCTCGAGCATCTCAATCTCTCTCCAGTTCATGTTTCAGGGCACAATTTATTATTTTTAGGACTTTCTAAAAATAGTAAGTCAATTAGGGTTAGCCGGACTTGGTCAGGATGGGTCTTTGCAGCAATTATTTAGTTGATACAAATTTCTAAGGTTGAATCATTGGGCAAAATTGAAAGAATGTTTCGAAAAGTGAGCTTAAATAAAGTACTTTATATTTTAATGTTGAGAGGTCATAAGGGCACATTTTTGTACCTTGGTACCTAGTGCAATAACTTAAAGTATTTTTAAAAGAACTTCAAAGGATATTTTATAATGAATAAGTGGCGGACGCCTAAGGTGGATTGGAGCTAATATTTATTAAAGCTAATGGAAAATAAGACTTTGAGTTATATCTTATTATTTGCATCTTGGACGCCATAGTGAGCAGAAGAGTTTATAAAAATTAAATTAAATCAAAAGGCTATTTCATGTTGGCGTGGGTTTTGGGGTTAGGGGCTTTTGCCCTAACTTGTGGCTTCTCTTTTAAATTCTCATTTGAGGCGTCATTTGGAGCTTTTGAGGTTTTGGATATTATTGTGCATTGGCTTTGGAGCTTGGCTCTAGGGTTTGGATTGAATTGCTAAGACAAAAACCTTTGCAGGGACACCTTTCTTCTTGTGTGAAAGACCACATCAAGAGAGGATTCTGGAGGCTTCACACAGGAGCTTCATTTGGGCTACAAAGTTGCATATTTCAGAGTTTAGAGATGAAGATTTTTGATATTTTTTTGAAGTGGATAGTTCTTTTTTGGCTTGTTAAAACTTGGTGTTGCTTTTGGTGAAGATTAAACTTATTTTAGCGGTGACTTTGATGATTTTTGGGCACATTCATTTCCAGGCCTAAACAAAAGTTTTGGTTCATATCTTCCACAAGGTTCAAGCATTCCAAGAGGGTATTGATCCATTGGGAGGCTCTCTTCAAGGTGCTTCCAGGAAGTCCAGGCTTGCAATTTTTGATAGAGTCACTGAATTAAATGACCAAGTTGACCTAAGCTGCCAGGCGCCATATACTTTTGGGTTTATACTTGCACCATTCAAGGGAGACGTGGTTTGCAAGTGGGTATAGCATTTAAATAAGACTCAGCTAAGGGCGATGCAAATGACTACTTGTATGTGGGTTTTGAGTGACTCTTGATTTTTTTAGAAGGTTGTTCGAACTTCTCCAGGGATGGCCTGGTTGGAGGAATAGACTTTGCCTGAAGTTGTTGGTAGACTATTCTTTACAGCGGCCTTCAAATCTGATTTCATAGTTTGCTTGAAGTTGGAAATTGTGGACGACAAAGGTGATAATATTCCTACGGTGCGTGGTTATTTTAAGAGCCCATGCTGCTGATATGACTCTTGTTTTCAGGTCTGAGATACTTTAAATCTGAGTTTGATTATGTTCCTGAATGACTGTAATATTTCTGTTAAACAATCGGATTGATTAGGCTCCTGAAAGTGTTCATTACAAGTGTATTTTCTCTTCATTTTTAATGCTCTATTCTATGCATTCATGAAATATCAAACACATGCAAACTCTATGATAAACCAGTGCAAAACAATACATATACACAAAGGCAGCAAGCAGCAATCTCAAGAGGAAAATCAAAAACAAAACAAAAAAAAATTGGGGGTTGACCATTACAGTGGTATCAAAGCTCAATTTGTCTTGCCTGCCAGTGGGTAATTTAAATATCTATGAGCATTAGAGGCTGTGAAGGAAAGGATAAAGAAAACATGGGTGATCATATGATGCAACTCCTAGAAGCATTGGTCAGGGAGCAGGATAAATCCACTCAGTTAGCACAGGAAACCAATCAGCGCATGGCACAGCTAATACAAAGAATGGACAAAATGGGACAGGGTAACGGAGTTGAGCAAAATAGAGTGAATAATCAGCAGAATGGAGCCATGGCGAGACCCCGTATGCCCAACTCTCCACCGAGAATAGAAGCTTCAATAGAACTCACTTTAGTTGAGCGACAGGAATAGTTTAAGAAAGATTGGTTGGCTACAATTCCCGATTTCCAGCATGTCATGTCACTACGGGATTATATAGAGCTCAGGATGAGTCAAACGCCCAACAGGGGCCATAGAGGACACCTCAATGATTTTTGATGGAAATTTGGAGAACTTGGCATCCCTTTCTTTGACGGGTCCAATGAGATTTCAGCGAGAGGATGGGTTCAAAGGGTGGACACATACTTCGATCAAAACCCCATGCCTGAAGAAGAGTCCATAAAATATGTTGCTATGCACCTTGATGGAGTTGTACATAGGTGGAGGCATCATGATATGACCATATTGGAGCATACTCAGATCACATCGTATGTCGAGTTTACTAAGAGACTCATAGAGAGGTTTGACAAGGAGCCAGAATTACTTATGAAGGAGGTGGTAGAGTTGAGTCCCCATACGATCAATAAAGAGTAGGTGACTACAGAGAAGTTTACAACAGAAAAATCAGATGAAGTGGTTGATTTGGAGCCTAAGGAATGTGAGGTAGAGCCTCTGGACGATTCTTGGGTCATGCAAGAAAGCACTGAGGATAAGGTTTTGTGTGAAGGGAAGGACAAAACAGAAACCTTGGTTCCTAGTTCAAATTTATCCAGTGATGACTCTAAGACTAATGACTACCTTGATGTTTACAATGGAGCAGATACTGATGGGCACAGAGAAATCATAAATGATGATGTTTCCAAATTGACCTTTGATGATCATTCTTTATTTTTCATTGATGATTACTCAGGTGGGTTTGGGTTTGATCTCAAAACCAAGTCCAAGGAAAGAGATGATTATGATGGCTCCAATGATAATCAGATGGAAAATAACTTATTCAAAAAGGACACCACTTATGAGGAGCAGAAAGATCACTTACCTACTAAATAGAGTGATCAGCCTTTCTTCTCATGGGATCCAGGTGTGATGGCACCTAAGTATGATGAGGATTCACCTTGGGATGAAACCAATTTGGTTGGTAATGATGTATGATGTCCTTACTTCATCCCGAGAGTCTTGCATAGAGGTTGGTTTTGCAAGAGATGATTTTAACCTTGAAAAGGAATCAGATTTCACTTGGCAGGTTGTTGATTTTGAGTTTAGACCTTGTAGCTTGGTTGATTTGGATTTGCAGTTCGTTACTGGGAATGAAAGGGAAGAGACCCAAGTGCTTTGGGAAACAAGTGTGTTGGCTTGCAAGTATGACAAAGGACCTGAATGGGATGAATCTCCTTTTGACTATAGTGTTGTCCTTACTTCAGCTCTACATTTATGCAAGGAAGAAAACTTAGATGGTATTGATGATGTTCGTGAACAAGAGTTGAAACCAGATTTCACATTGCAAGATGTTGAACTTAATCAGGGAACTAGCAACCTTGTTGTTTGGGATTCACACTCTACTTTTGAGAAAGATCAGGGAGAGGCTCAAGTAATTTGGGACAGCAATGGAGACTTTGATAGTAAGCATGAAAGTTCTGATTTTTGCATGGCACATAACAGCAGTTCATCAATTTCGATTGATCATAATTGGAAAAGACGACTCTTGGAAACCCCTAAAGATGAAATGCACGTTTTATCTAGTATGGACAGCAAACATATGCAAGTGGAAAAGTTAATTCAAAATGCATCTGTGGGACAAAGTGAGTTTGCTATTTCATTTTTTGATTTGCATGCATTGAAGAGCTCTATGGAAAAATTTAAAACAGCTTACTTGCACATGATGCATGACAAAGATATAGCCATTAGGTTTGCAGATGAAACCTTATTTTTTACTAAGCAATTAAGGGAAGAGGTTAGCAAGCTCACCATTGAGCTAAACTCTACAAAGATTGCCATGGAAAGTGTCCAGGAGGCACTTCTTGCAGCAGATGATCAGCTTTACAAGACCCAACAATTTAATGAGCAAGAAGGTAGAGAAAGGGCAAACGAAATCAAATAGGTAATGATGGAGCTTGGTCACATCCCAGAGGAGTATGACCTTGCTCATTGCCCAAGAAAATCTGAAAATGTGAGTTCAGATCAGCAAGAGGATTGTTTTTGGATTGGGAGTTGAGGATAACCTTCGATTTTTGGTAATCCTTTATTTCAATAGGACACTGATTTGACTCTTGGCAATCCACTTTTCAAGTTGGGAAATGGAGACTCAATCAATTCTAGTGACGAGAGTGGATTGGATTACCAGACTTGGGACCCAGGTGCAATCTCTAGACACGAGGCGCTGTCACGAGATTGGCACAGTGGGCCCACTTCCAAAATTAATATTGTTGCCCATTCTCTGACCAACTTGCACATGACTTCGATATCAAACTCGCTGAGACGAAAACCTCTACAGGGACACCTTTCTTCGTGTGTGAAAGACCACATCAGGAGAGGATTTTGGAGGCTTCACACAGGAGCTTCATTTTTTCCAGAGTTTAGAGATGAAGATTTTCAATATTTTTTTGAAGTGGATAGTTCTTTTTTGGCTTGTTAAAAATTGGTGTCGATATTGGTGAAGATTAAACTCATTTTGGCAATGATTTTGATGATTTCTGGGCACATTCATTTCCAGGCCTGAACAGAGGTTTTGGTTCATATCTTCCACAAGGTTCAAGCGTTCCAAGTGGGTATTGATCCATTGGGAGGCTCTCTTCAAGGCACTTCCAACAAGTGCAGGCTTGCAATTTTTGATGGAGTCGCTGAATTAAATGACCAGGTCGACCTAAGCTGCCAGGTGCCATATGCTTATGGGTTTATACTTACACCATTCAAGGGAGACGTGGTTTGCAAGTGGGTATTGCATTTAAATAAGACTCAGCTAAGGGCGATGCAAATGAGTGCTTGTATGTGGGTTTTGACCGACTCTTGATTTTTTTAAAAGGTTGTTCAATCTTCTCCAGGGACGGCCTAGTTGGAGGAATAGACTTAGCCTGAAGTTGCTGGTAGACTATTCTTTACAGCGGCCTTCAAATCTGATTTCATAGTTTTCTTGAAGTTGGAAATCGTGGAGAACAAAGGTGATAATATTCTTGTTGTGCATGGTTATTTGAAGAGCCCATGTTGCTGATATGACTCTTGTTTTCAGGTCTGAGATACTTTAAGTCTGAGTTTGATTATGTTCCTGAATGACCGTAATATTTCTGTCAAACAATCTGATTGATTAGGCTCCTGAAAGTGTTCATTACAAGTGTATTTTCTCTTCATTTTTAATGCTCTATTCTATGTATTCATGAAATATCAAACACATGCAAACTCTATGATAAACCATTGCAAAACAATACATATACACAAAGGCAGCAAGCAGCAATCTCAGGAGGAAAATCAAAAAACAAAAAACAAAAAAATTGGAGGTTGACCATTACAGTTTCCTCCCCTTCTTTGTGTCCTGGTCCTAGCCTCACAATATGTTGTAAAAGGGATACTTCTCTTAACTTCTGGATTGAGCCTTGCATATGCTTCAACAAGATGATCAATCAGGATTTTGTGCATCTACTTCCTCTTCCTCCCTTGTCGGCCCTCCCCTTGTTAAGAGGGGAGGTTGGGTTATCCTAGGGGTAGATCTTGATGTGCTGTCATTTTCAGATTGGCTTGAGGTGGTTTCCCTCCTATCTCCGTGGTGTGGCCTAAGACAATTTATAGTAGTATTTATATTTTGTAAGGCTTAGGCTGTTTGCTCCATGAAGGTTCTAAATTCGTGTTCCATTTGCTCCCTTCTTGTGTGGTCTTGGTTGCGGTTGTTGTTTACGGATATTTTCCTTCTCTCTCTCTCTAAGGCTCTCAAAGTTCTTTGGCTAATCATCAACTATTCTTTATCCCTCAAGCTGGAAGAATCATGCTCTAATACCAATTGTAATGTCCCCAATTTGTAAGTGCCCTAATTTAGCCCTAAATCTTGGTTTTCAAATGAACAAGCTGGGTTAGGATTACCTTTATCTGATTGCAGCCCTGCAAACAGGTTAGAAACCATTTACAACCAAAAATTCAATAAATTGGCTATCTTAATTAAGCATCATCAAATTCTCATCAAAAATATAAAATGGATCATAACGTGTTTTAAATTTGTTTGAGAAGCTCTACCATAGGAGAGCATAGGATAAGGTAACCTTGATAGGGTGTTGTTGATGTGTTTCTTGTGACCGCACCAACGCAGAATAAAGTCGCCAACGGCTACCCTATTCTCTCTTGATCAAAGTATCCAGCACGCTAAGATTGCGAGAGAGTTCGTGCGTTCAACTCCAAGGTTCCTTTAGTGCGAATAGTCTCAGTTGGCTCGATGTGATTTGCTGGTATTTCAAGGACACTTACGAAATTGTTCAGCAGCAGAGAAAGGAATTCAAATGCTCGAAAGATTTGTCTATGAAGTTCTTGTTTCCTAAACTAACTAGAAGGTACTAAATGTAAATGGTGTTGGGTTAAGAGGGCTCTAATCTACTCTAAGGCGTGGGACATGGTGATCAATTCTCACAAGCTTCAACCAGGCTCTGCTTTGCCTCACTTCGGACAGCCTCCACAGAACCGGTGCAATCTTCAGAGGAGTAGCTAAAGGTGTTCAGATCACAACTTAGCATGAAAATACCATCACAACGACGCATATAAACATATAAATCATGATCGAAGTTAAGTACACGATATTCCAATTGACCACACAAGGCGCATTCACCATCAGCGAACACACTAGTGGTATGGATAGATGAAGTTTGCTCAAATTGAAGACCACATTCCACAATCACTAACTACTTGCATGAAATGAAATTTATTCTACTTTAAGATCCTACTTGAATCAGAAGGACTAAGAAACCTTGCTAGCTACTCACAACAAAAGACGAGATCATCTTCAACGAAAACTCTTTTTATTGAGAGAGTGTTCACAACAATTTCTTACAAAGTTTTCAAAGGAAAAACTTTCCTTCTTCTTCAACTACACTATCAATCTATACTAAGCTACTTCTAAGTTGTCCCTCTACTCTATGTCTACTGTCTAACTAGTACAAATGAGGGGGGATGCCCCTTTATATAGCTGGCCAAGTCCAATGGACGGCTCAGATTACAATCGACTAGATGGCCCAGATTGTGCCACCTCAACTCTAAACAAGATTCACCTTAAAAACCACCACCAAGAGGAGTGGGGTAATAAATGAGCCATTAATGTCCATCATCTTCCAGAAGATTCCTATCTGAAAACGCGTTCATACTGCTTCAACTTCTTGGACTGGTACGGCAAGCACGTTCTCAATCTTGAAACTTCAAGGCTGTAACTTTTAAACTTGTTTGCATTTTGAGTTGTACGAAGCACGCTGGAGAACATCCTTTGGGTCATCGAAGGACCTCACACTTGAGAGTAATTCCTCTATTTTGTTCTTCAATCTGTCATGTTGTCGGTCTTCAACGCCTAGGCCTTCATCTTTTCCTCTATCCTGGACTTGAAAGACTTTCTTGTCTTGAACTTAAACATTTCTTCTCTACCACTTGAGTAGGGCACATACTAGGCCTCAACACTTAGCCATTTCTTGCAACTTTCTTCTTTCATGTTTCGGGTGCAACTGAGATTTCGTGGAGGAGCCCGAAACACATAACTTCATCCCTTCCAAGGTTGCAACGTTGTTTTGGGTTTTTTGCTCCATCACCTCAAGTCATCATGCTCTGACCTCTACGTTCATCCTGCAAAACAGACAAAAAGGAAGAACATCAAAACACTTCATAATATAAATTTACCTTACTCATTTGATTTTCATGCTCTGATCTTCCAAGGGTTCGTCGTTTTTCTCTAGCCAACTTTTGCTTTCTTCATGATTTTTCAACATCTGTAGGCTGGGGCATATAACACCTGTACATCATATTTCAATGCCTTAGACAAATTTTCAACTTCCTCAAGGGCGTATTTAAGAGATGCACTTTTAAAATCATCTTTTGAGAGTGTTAGCTTTAACTGCATCTTCTTCAAGAAATTCACTTTTTCTGGCTCAGGCATTGACAACCTGATATTTCATCCAACTCTAGCTCAAGAAGATTATTTTCATCTAGAACTTGATCAAAAATTATCTAGGCATCCAACTTCAAATTCATCCGCCAAGGCATTTTTATGTCAACAACACATTTTATTCCCTGCCTTAGAAAAAAATTCAAATTTTCCTTAGGAAATTTTCACCAACCTGGTGCCCATCAAAAATTCTCACCCTGAAGGCTTCGGCAAAGTGTGAAAGACTTTAAAACACATTCCTCATCGCAAACATCCAATACCCAGAAGAAAATTCCCTTCAGAAAGCGTCGAATTCATGTGTCTCCAAACGAAGGGGTACATTTAATTTTTTGAATTTTTAACCTTAGAAAAATATTTTGCCAACAATTTTATTCTCATTCTTTATCTCTGGGCTTATTTTCTTGCTTGGCCTTGAAAACCTTATCAACCTCATGAAGCCGGCACATTCTGACGTATCCACTGCCAATTCATCCATGCCTGAACAAATTTCATCATCCTCTCAAGTCTGGGCGTACTTTTCTTGCTTTAACACTTAGAAAATTTTCTAACTCATTTTCCTCAAGCTGCGCACATTTTCAAGGTCATACTTCCACTTTAGACACTAAGAAAATTTTCCAAGGCTCCTCCAGGTCAAGGGCGCATATAGGGGTCTAAGCTTTTAGTTTCCAACACTTAGTCAAATTACAAGCCACTCTAGCTAAGGCGCATTTTACCATCTTTACTTCCAATTTGGGTGCCTTAGACAAATTTTTTGATGCCACCAACTTCTCTTCAACCTAGGCGTACATGAAGGTAGTTGTCTCAAGTTTTCAACACTTTGTTAAACTTTCTCATGCCATCTCCAAGTGAAGGCGCATTTCACCCTTCATACTTTCACTTTGCTCTTGCCTTAGAAAAATTTCTATTTGATTCTTCTTGGATGGCGCATTTACCTAGGTGAGCTTCCATTTTGTGACACTTAGAAGAATTTTCAAGTCTCTCCTTTCTTCTTGGGCACATATAAGGTCTTCTACTTCAATTTTCATGCCTTAGAATATTCTCCACACTTCCTCTTGAGTTAAGGCGCATTTTAGAGGGTGTGCTTTCAGTTTTGGACACTTAGGCAAATTTCTAGGAATCTCTCCAAGCAAGGGCGCATTCAAGAGGTGCAACTTCAAGTTTTGATGATTTTGACATTTTTCAAAGCTCCCCATGCAAGTCTAGGCGCATTTAGCTAGGCCTACTTCAAATTTTCAACACTTAGTAAAGTTTTTACCCTCCTTCCATGCTAGGGCGCATATGACCCTTCAAGCTTCAAATTTAAATGACTTAGAAACTTTTAAAGTCCCTTCCAACCTTCCAAGGTGCATATTCATGGGTGAGCTTCAAGTTTTGAGGACTTAGTAGAATTTTTAAGCATTCATTTTGTCAAGGGCACATTTACCACCTTGTGCTTTGAGTTTGATGCCTTAGAATATTTTTCTATCTTGATGTCTCCTTCCTGGGCGCATTTGAGGCCATGTGCTTCTAGTTTGAGTTCCTTAGCATTTCTTTAACTCATCTTCTTCAAGCTAGGGCGCATTTAGGCCCTTATAGTTTCAATTTCAATGACTTAATCAAATTTTTATCAACTTTCCTTTACCTTGGGCGCTTTTGGGGGATCAAGCTTCCAGTTTAAACACTTAGAATATTTTTAAAGACCCCCTTCTTCTTCATGGGCGCATATGAGGCCTTGAGCTTCAAATTTTCCCATACTTAGAGATTTTCAACTTGCTTCCAGCTAGCAAGGGCGCATTTGACATGGGTAGCTTCGAGTTTGAAGTACTTAGAGAAATTTCATGCCATCTTACAGTAGCTAAGGCACATTCAAGAGGGTCTAATAGGATATTCCAACACTTAGAAATTTTTCAATCATCTTGAAGGCAAGCTGGGTGCATTTGACATGTCCAGCAGGATATCTTCATGCCTTAGAAAATTTTCTTACTTTCCAGCTGAGGTGGGCATATTTCCAAGGTGGAGGTGGACGAATTTCAACACTTAGAAATTTTCATCTGCCTCTGCCTGTGTATCCACACCCTGCTATTTATAGTAAGTCCCTCAATTTTCACACTTTTGGAGCTCAGACTGATTTGAAATTTTAAACACTGGATCTTCATGACCTTGTTAGCCTGTTCATACTGCCATTTCGAGTTGACCTACTAAAAATAGCACATTTATGGAGGTGGTTTACTATTTATAGCAACTACCTGTTTCTGAGACCTCCACAACTCCGTTTGACTTGAAATTCGAATGGTGTGCTCCTCGTCGGGTGACTTTCCCGTTCACACTGGCGCCTGATGTTGGTTTACTATTTTTAGCCAGTTTCTGGAATGCCTTACTATAAATAGTAAGTGCTCTGATTGCCTTCAAGTTTTACCAGTGGATAGCTTGGGAGATACTGATCACAGTGGAATACACCAGTGTTCGAAAATTCTAACTTTTTACCCCTCTTTTTGGGTCCTGAAGCTGGAAACCCTAATTTGATTTGCATGTATATCAAACGACCTCCGTTTGACCTCATTTTTGTTTCACTTCGCCCTGCTTGTGATTCTGATGCGCTGGGCAGCTACCGGAATGCACCTGCTAAAAATAGTAAGTCTCTGAAAACTGATCATCTCGCCTTGCATGTCACATCACCGCGAAGCTCTCGAAAAACCCACAAGGAATCACCTGACATGCGTTGAAAACCCTGACATGCAAACCCTAAAAATAGCCTTTGAAAGCTGAATTCTGAAAGTTATTATCTCACTTTGCATGTTATATCGTCGCGAAGGTCTCTGAAAACCCAGAAAGAATCTCCAGACATGCATTGGAAAACTTGACATGCAAACCATAAAAATAGCCTCTGAAGCTGAACTGCTAAAAATAGCAAGTTATCGGTTTCAGCTCAAAATTTGCAGACGAGCAGCTTGAAGTGTTCTAGATG
Source organism: Sequoia sempervirens (assembly GCA_007258455.2). Classification (NCBI taxonomy): domain Eukaryota; kingdom Viridiplantae; phylum Streptophyta; class Pinopsida; order Cupressales; family Cupressaceae; genus Sequoia; species Sequoia sempervirens. Next base: position 20,011 of record VDFB02078340.1, read on the forward strand.
CAATGTGACTGAGAGAACTTCAAAAAGTGCCGAGAGAACGCCCTAAATTGAACACTTACTAAAAATAGTAAGTTGTCGAAATTCGATGAAACTTAGCTGGGAACCTGCTAGAAGCATATTAACTGCCATGTCGAGGTTAGATTTCAACTTGATTACTTCATTCGATTTTAAATTGGCTGGAGAGTTCAAAACCCTAATTCTCAAACTTAGCCAAATTTTCAATTCAAGCTCAAAGACGGGCACATCCCGGAAAGGCAAACAGCAGAAAAGGGACAGAAAGAGAGAGAGAGACAACAGGTAAACTAACTAAAATCAAGCCAAAAGTTTGAAACGAAGCAAAAATTAGGTCACAACAAGTGTCTTTGGATCCTCTACCCTAGGCCCAAGAGCAAATATACCATTCCTCTTGGCCTCATGTGGCCCGTGCCATCCATATGAGGTGGTGTACCCAGTGAGGTGTCCACATCCCGTTATCCCCTCATCTTGCCATCCAATTCCCTCTCCCTATGATTGGACTTCTTGTGTTGAATCACCATGGTGGAGGGGTGAGGTTACAACAAGGTGCCCCGGAAGCCCATCTCTCCTAAGCCCAAGGGCAGTACCTTCTGTACCCCCTTGGCCTCATGGGGCTCATCTGGTCCCCACCTTGAGGTGGTGTACCTAGGAGAATGCCCCATCACCATACCCCTCCTGCAATCCATCATCGCCTCAACCATGGCTGAAAACATTCAGGACATATAACGAATAAACTGTGGAAAAAACATTAATTCAGTCATACTCAATATACACTGCTATACATAAACAGTCATAACAGCAATGTATCATTAGTATTTCAAATATCTAATAAACAATCACAGTTATTTATACTAAATTATACTGCAATTGCATAATTATAAATCAGATTTCATACCACAAATCTCAGAAAACCAGACTGCTGCACATATGCCAAACAATTAATTATTTCTAATTTAGAAGGTACAGATTCCTATTTCCTCTCATTCGATTCCTTTCCTTAATCCCAAGGTTGCCTTAAAAAGGTCCTCAAAAGGGACGAAGGGCAGGGATTCAAAAGGGACGAAGGACAGGGATGGGTTTCTCCAAGTGTTGTGTCTATCCATGAAATGGTGTCTCCAAGGGATGGACGCATCCATTTGTAAATTTTATTGATCAGATTTAATGCACAGAAAATTAATTCAAAAAATCAGACAATAACACAGCAAATACCCTGGGAAAACCCTCCTCTTGAGGGGAAAAAACCCAGCAACAAATATCTCTTTATTATATATCAATAATGGCAACAAGTCTCTTTACAATGAGGCCAATCTCAAGGCCGATATGCAGCACCTTCACAAGATGCAATGATAACAAGTAATCGGCTCTTCCTTGTAACTCAGATCTGCACTTAAGAGTTCGCAATCTGCTCTTGAAGAACTTCACACTTGATAGAAGGAGCTGCTCTTGATAGAATTTGCACTTGCTTGATGCTAACACAGATCCAATCAAATGTAATTCACAACAATGAACTACAGCCTTCAACTATGACGAACTGCTCTTATGAATGAACTCGCTCTGCCTTGTACTTAATCACAATTTGCTTCTGAGACAAACTCGCACAGCTCTTGATAAAAGTCAAAGATGAATGAGAGAAGGAATGCGAATGAACTGAATTGAATAATCAACAAATGAAACTCTACAAGTATATATACATGTATGAAGTAGAGACGTGTCTCTTCAAGTAGCAAGTCGGCCTTCAAAAGTAATATCACAAATTATTGTTAAGGAGTCGGCCACCAATAAAATGAAGTCCTTTCATAAATAATTCCGCCTAAGAGAATTGAGGTCGGCCTCATTCAATTTGAATCTCTCTATAAAATCGTGTCTTAAGGAGTTTATAAATTAAATACCCTCATGTGCTATTATTTAATTTATCAAGTAAAGGATAGATCCGCTGGAAGAGACAACCGAAGCTGCAATAATCATCAACACCATTCACCTCTTACACTGGTCGCTGCCTTTTGACTGGGCAATCTCTTTCAAATTTGTTTTATTAATCCCTTGATGCAGGGTCGTCCCTCCTTAGGTGGCAGCGATTCATTTATTTATTATTGCTTTATAAGAGCGGAGGCATCACAAATAGATATATAGTAAATTGCATGTATAGAAGTAGAAATCATGAAAAAGTCACGATTAATAGCAAATTGCAATTTTTGGCAATTTGTCCTGAAAAAATTGCGATTTTATCAATAAATTAGACAGCATGCTTTTTAGTGTTTTTTGTCCAAAACAATTGTGATTTCAATCATCAAATTTTCACTTTTTGGGCAATTTATCATCTTAAAAATGGTTTTACTTGTCCATATTTGCATTTGCAAAAATTGGAAAAACAGGCCAAAAAACCATAATGCGCCGGGATAGGGACTGAAAAAAGTCAGAAAAATAAGTCAAAAGACCCAATGGCTCACATCTTTTGGGTTCTGGGCTAAAATATCAGATTGGAAATCAGAAAAAATGACTCATTAAACCCTCAGTATGTGCCCTCACCCTAAATAGGTCAGAAAACTTCAGAGTCAGAAAATAGCTGCTTTATCCTCCTCCACGCACCATTATCGGGGATGCCATAAAAGTTTGAAATGCAAAACATAGTAGAAGGTTGCTAGGGGACACACCATAAGCAAACAGGGTAGAACTTTTGTGAAATCAAAATTATCCAGAAAGCCTTAGACGCATACCATAAGGGTAATTACCCAAGGGGATGCCATAAAACTTTGAAATGCAAAACGTAGCAGGAATTTGCTAAGGCACACACCATAAGCAAACAGGGTAGAACTTTCGTGAAATCAAAATTATCCAGAAAGCCCTAGACGCACACCATAAGGGTAATTACCCAAGTTTTTGAAAGCACAGAAATCATCCAGTTTCTACCCAGGGGTACCATATTAGGCTTTCAGGGCAAACAAGTATTTAAAAATGAAGAAATGTGGCTATAACCAGTAGAAAAGATCACCATAATCTGATACCGTAAAAATTGAAAAATCCAGAGAGAGATCTGGCATGCACCAAGACAGTCTATTCTAGAATTCATGAGTAAACTCTCATTTTTATATGCTCTCTATATCTCTATGCTATTAGAATGCTTTTAAATTTTAAAAGCAACAGTTTTACTCTCTGTTTTTCTTTTCATTTTTCTTCATATTTTGAAATTCCAATTTTCCCCAATTTTTTCCCAATTAAATCATATGATTTTTTGGAAAATAGAAAAAAAATGTTAAATCTTTTGGTTGGTCAATTTTTTCCCAAAACGATTTTTGCTACTATAGTTCAGATTTCCCAGTGGTGGAGCTTGATAAGATACTTTATATAAAACAAGACCCTCCCTGCCAGTTTTACCTTCAATTCAAGTTTAACAGTTTTTGAACCAGATATTGCATATGGAACTTCTGTACCATGATGGTCTTGTTTTTATCATTTAGCAATTGTGACACGACATGAATAATTAATTAGCAATTAGTTCCATTCATTGAAAAAATGCTTCATGAAAAATAGACAGACAAAAAATATATTGACAAAGACAAAAAATATATTTTTCAAGAAAGTATTTTCTCTACAACTCTAAGAATATTCAGAAATGAAATGGCAATTATTTCATCAGGTACTTGCTAGTGTTTTAAATATCTTTTTCTATTATTTACCTATGTAGGCTTGTATGGCTGCCTAGGCATAACTACTAAGAAAGACATATTATTGGAAATGGCATCCCAGATTTCTAGACATGGAGGTCCAAGTTATGATAAGGAATGTAGCAGAGGGTTCTTTATAAGCTCCAACCTTTTAAGACCAAGAGATGTAAGTCATGCACATGTATTCTACTCTTCATGAGTTGACAAAATATATTTCCCACTCAAAAACATTTTTTATCACATCACAGAATCATATAATATCCTAGTTTTGATGCAAAAATCATACTACTCATAGAGCATTAGATTGTACCTTGTAACCAATAACACATGAGCTTTGACTGCATGCAATCGAGCATTTGCATAAAGCTCAGCAGATCGAAGCATTCTAAATTTCCACAGTAAGGATTCTCTTGGAATTATTGTTGCCAATGTCTGCATAGAAAAAAATTAGAATGACTAATTACGAACAGATACAATTCAAACATTAGCAATCAGGTTCAGAACTAAAGGATCACAATGGAACCAAAAAGGCATGTATATGCCTTATTTTGATGCAAAACCATCCTGACAACTAAGAATGTCTTTATTACACCAGCTGAGCCAAGTAAATTCTTCTACTTCTAGTAAGAACCCAACATTAACCATAAAAGATGTTTCTACTGCTCCATTTTCAAAACTAATAAGTCCAAAATAACAGGACTAGACTCTCACATTGACAGATTATGTTTCAAGCTCATTTATCAAAACTTTGGTAAAAGGGGTCCAAACTAGTTTTAAGGTTAAGGGAAAAATGAGGTACAGATTTTGACAAAGAATAACTTTAATAAGACAAAGAAGAAGCTGCCTCATTTAAAGGAGTTCCAAGAGTCAAAGAAAACAATCAAAAGAAATGAGGAATGTTGCCTAAATCTGGTCTATGTACTTCTAAAACGATTCAATGCTTAATTCCTGGTCTAAGTGTTGGAGTTCCCAATCATTCAATCATCGCTACCTTTATCCTTTGCTATGTTACATGTCAGTTTTGCCATCGGTCATTAACTAAGTTTTAAAACCGTGTCTGCCCCTGATGACGTATTCCCAACCTGTTATTTTAGCAACTTCAGCCTTTATCAAGCCATTCGGTCTTAAGTTATTTTCCCAATCGGTCTTTTGTGAAGTTGTTCATACTCGTTCAGATGCTGCAAGAGTTTCCTAACCTACATATTTTCTGAAGAAGCTCTCTATGAAGTAAAACAATTGTCTAAAGAAAAGGAAAGCGGGATTCATGACGTTTTGAAAACCTTGTCAGAGCTGAAGGGGGTTTCATAACACATCTTGACCCCGACAAAGGAAAGTTGTACGGAATAAAGGAAAGAGTATCTTAAGCGGACTTAAGCAAGGTTTTCAAACCTCATCGGGTCCCGGGTTAGTTCTTAAAGCATTTTGAAAGTCTGATCATACCGGGTACACTACGGAGTCCGGAATTGGCACCAAGTAGCCTACTTGTCAGGAATTTAATGTTGTCAGAGCCGAAGTGGGTGAAATAAATGATTGATCGTGTGTGAATGAAGGTGCTTTTTGTGGCATAGTTATTCTTATTGTCAAAGAGATAATTGAAGTTTCATAAGTGAAGAGAAGCAGAAATACAGTCAACATGTGAAAGAGTAGCTCAGTTGGAATTAGTGGTATAATACCGGGTAAGCGAGCTTCCCAATTTTTTCTTGGTGATAGAAGGTTAATATTTCTGCAAAAGGAAAGCATTGTCAGATTTTTCTTTGAATTGAAGTGAAAACTTTGATGCAAAATAAAGTACAAAACCTCGGATACAAACACTTGTCTCGCCTAGATAGTTCATTACCAGAAATAAGAGATACTAGGTTAGGCCATATTAATCTTGGGGAGTTTTGGGAGAGAATTCACAAACCAAAGAGGGCCCCCATTACTGAGAGATTGGTAAAGAGTAGTTTATTGGAAGCCGTCGCTTTCCCAGTGATCATACAATGCATTGACCTTGTATTAGAATGTATAACTCACTACAACCCTAAAACGAGGGAAATTCGGACCAAAGACAACAACTTGTTGATAACTTTAGACAAGGCTACCATTAGCAGGTGCTTCTAGATACCTGAAAGAGAAGTATACCCCGAATTTGACTTTACCTTATCACAATGCCAATTTTTTGAAAAGAAGGGTTACTATCGGAATTGTATTCAAAGGAGTGGTTTGATACCCTGAGAAGGGGGAAATCCCAATTGCCTAAAAAGATGTATAAGTCTCATTTCAGGGAGGAGATTTCAGACATCATTGTGTTGCTGTATAGAGTAAAAGGAAATTTGAATGCTCATGATTTTGAAGAATAGATGTTCTTCTTCATTCAAGTGATTTGTGCTAGGACACAATATTTGGATTGGGCAACCTTAATCAGCAACCGGTTGCATGACATGATATGTAATTTTGCTATTAATAGAAGTTTTTACATGTCATCCTATCTATTTTATACCTTGGCTTGTACAAGACCATGTATAGGACTGAACCCTGTAGAGGATTATGATGAACAAATTCAAATTTATGATTATTATCCTAATTTGCAGCTTGAAAGGAGTTACAGGAATTTCTCAAGAGTAAATGATGTATTTACCATGCAAGTGGTTAGGGAGCTACAAGGTGATTCAGGCCAGAGGGTGTCTCCCGAAGCTTTCCAGTTGATTACTAAATAAGGTAGTTTTTTAATTCAATTTCAAAGGTTTACATACTTAAGGGTTGGTGGGTTTGATGGGTTTTCCCTTAAGCTTCCCAGGTATGTGGAAGATAAGTTTATCTTGATAGAAATATGCCGCCAAGTGGTAGAAGTGAATAAAAGATGTGCGGAAAAGAAAGAAAGTGGGCATTCCCTTCCCTATCAGCTTGGGTTATTATTAATGTAAATCTCAGTCCAATGCCCTCAACCTAGGGAAAGATATTGCAAAATATACTTTTCTCACTTATAAAAGAAGATTTCCATTTGATAGTAAAAACTTTGTAAGAAACAATCTTCAACTCGATTTTGGCTTTTACCATGTGCCACACCTAGAAGATTACTGGGCTGATTGTGTTGATGATAATGAAGTGAGAAAGAGGGATTGGATGAGGCTTACTCTGTTACATCCCACCCTAGTTTTTCAACAAACTGTTTTTACTTTTCGTTAATTTCGCAATGTTATGCTATAAGTTCGGAAAAACAATGATACTAAGATCGAAAATACAATGTTTGATTTACATTTTGAATGAGTTATGGATACATGATGTTTGCTTTACATTCTGAATGTGATTAGGGTACATGATGCCCTATTTCAAGAAAGATGTTTATAAGTTCTTTTTATATTACAAAGAAATTGTGAATATAAATTTGGTGTGATGAAGGTTTGGAATATTGTTGGACTAACTACTTGCTCTTTGTGAGTATGATGCAGGACAAATCAAGCCTCAACAGGACAAAAGAGGGAAAGTATCATCTGGTAGAAAGGTTGTGTTGGGACAACTCAATGTTGCCATCTAGGTTCAAGTCAGTTGGGTGAGTTTTGGTCAACTTAAGTCTCGAGCTCATTCTATCCGATTAGAAGTAACCTTGCGTAGGATGTTGCGTTCCCTGATCTGTGGGGTAAGGTTAGAGGGTTTCTTAACCATTTCGTTTCCCTATATATATATATATATATATATATATATATATATCTTAGCAAGTGATCATAAGTATGCTTTAATACATACATATATATATATAAGCATTATTTTCTTTATTCTACAATTGGATGTTTTGGTATTAATCACCAAGCCAATCAAGTGGGGTAACGTTGTTGTCATCGATTATATTTAATTTATGTTCCATGTGAAGTATAGAATATTTTACCGACATGACTTTTATCCTCTTTGTCAAGCTTTCATAATAATATTATTATCTTAAAATATTAAATGTATAGACATTTATAAATATGTACATATATTGAATGTTGTATCACATTGCTATGGCCCGACGCTCAAATGAGAAGCTCGCAGTTAGTGGGAGGAAAGTATGATCGTTATTTTAACCAATGTAAACCACTCATGTTTGGAATTCGAATTCTCCACATCTAATCCAGGGCTCTCATCATATCAAGGAGCATGGTAACTGACTTCGTTAACATAAAAATCATGCCACAATAGCCTTGTCGCTATCAACTTATTCATATTTTTGAATTTGCGTGTGTTAGAATAATATTTCTTTATACTGTTAATGGTCAATAATGTAATTAGTTAGTTGAATTAGTTAGTTGACATCTTAAATGTCTTTTGTAGTGTGTAGGTAGAGGTTGTTAGACATCTTAAATGTCTACAGCTGTAGGTAGTTGAAGTAGCTAGACTCATTAATATCTACAGTGCTTTGTAATTTCCATATATTGTAATATTTCCTTCTTGTTAATACAAGCAAGTGAGAATTACCAGTTCGCTTCATGAACATGGTATCAGAGCAAGCAACTCAAATTTTTTCCCATTTTGAGAAAAAAACTTCAGGGAATCTTTGTGAAAAATTTATGGCGCCTCTCTTCAGAAAATTTCGAAAATTTTTGAAGGAGATTTTTATGTAGAAAAATTGTGGCAAGAAAAAAACGTGATTTTTAAAAAATCGTGGGTTTATAACCTGAATTTTTTTGGCTTAAAAATCCATTTCTTTTCTCTGATATTTTCGTTTTTCAAAGGGCAGCTTGTTTGCATGCAAACCGGGCGTGATTTCACCCTATTTTCGAGTGACTTTGGCACGCATTCTTCAGTTCCATGGTCGTGTTTCTTACAGGAGCCTTCTATGCAGATTTTCGCCATTCTTTTGCCCGCAATTTCCTTCTGTCTAGGCACGATTTCTCTTAACTCCTTGTTGCATTTTTTTTTTTTCTCTTCTGGACGCGATTTTCAGAGATTTTATGCCCTTATGGTCGCGTTTTTTAGTTAATGATCTGTGTTTTTTGGCTGAATAAAATCACGTTTTTTGCTCTCTATTTTGGACGTGATTTTCTTTCTTGGCCACGGATTTCAATCTCCTTCTACTGTGTTTCTCTTATTTTTCTAAAGACGTCTTCTGCAGTCTCCTCTTTCCTACGATTTTTTGCATTTTTTTGGTGCATCCATGGCCGCCTAGGGTTTCTGCATTTTCGGCTAGGGTTTTGACCCTCTGTTTCAAGTCAGAAAAAAATTTCGATTGCATATTCTTGGCGGGTTTTCCGAGATCTCAACTAGGTTGTCTTCAAATTTTTCTGGGTACCTCATTCTATTGTGATGAGCCCTGCTGGCTCTCAGTTCATAACCCTCTTTTCTTAAGTCTTTAAAGTGTTTTTTAGAGTTTTTTAGAGAAATCTTAGTAGACAGAAGAGAAGGGGCGCAGCATATTTTTGCTCACAAAAGAGAAATTTAAACTTATTCCTTCAAATTGAAAGTACAAAATGTATTATCAAACACCAACAGATAGATTAAGAACGATAAACATACCAATCAGGCTCCAGATTATTTAAATAAGAAACTGGCCAGGTCTACAGCTGGAAATGGTGAAAACAGGCATAAATGCACGCCACAACTCCAGACAAGGTTTCTCCAGCTCAGAAATTGGTCACAAAGCACTGAAATAGCTAGCCGCCCATGATGGATGCCAAAACCCTCTCAAAAAGAAGGCGTTTTCCTTAACTGCTTCACACGCCTTTCTCAAGGCACAAAAACCAAGGTAGGCCGTACGGCCATGAACAAGAAGGAAATGAATCTCTGAAGAAGAATTCCAGAAGCAAGAAGTACGCCACCAAGAACCCCTCAGTTATTATCAAGCACAAACAACTGCAAAGTAAAGCTCTGTCTGAAATCTGTAGAACTTCTGTGTGAAGCCCTCAACTGTACGGATTCAGCTGATCTCTCACAGCCTCAAACGTACTCAACATTGAAGAGTTTCCCGTTCTCCAATGGACACAATGATCAAACCCTGCTCTCAGGAGAATGCTCAGAGAAGAATTGCACAAGGCAAAGAGAAATGGTCAAAATGATATGAGTTTCAATTGCCAAAATGCCTCTTTAAAGCAAAAGCACGCATTTCCATAAAGATACGCCCTTTTTAGGTTTTTAAAATATTATAATATTTTAATATATCCCTTTCAATAGTTTGGGCGCACTTTTATAATATTTAAAGTCATTAAAATATTATAATCCCCCTTTTGACATTTAAGTGATATAAAAATATAAATAAAGTCAATGTGACTTTATTAAAAGGGCGTTTTAAGTTAATAAATTAACTTAATCACTTAAAATTCCGTAAATGCTCAAAACTCAGGATAATCTCGTGCCGTCAGAAGCGATGAACTCCTGGAATGCCAACGCTCACTGTGATCTAAACACTGTCCACTGAAAACACGAACAAACAAACTCTCCAAAATGCACCACTGACCCTCTATCCAAACTGGCTAGCCCACAAGGGTCCAATAAAGGGCTAACACACTGTCAACTATGATCATGCCGAAAACGGGGACATTACAGTCCGCCCTCCCTGAAATTGCTTGTCCGCAAGCAATCTCAACAACAAAGAATCAACCACTCCACCAGGATCCCAAGGATAGTGTCGTGAAATGTCCCTCATGTCATCAACTGTCTCCTGTAACTCCCAAATCTGATCAACTGGATCATCATGCTGTACCCTGTCAATCTCAACACCATCTGTCACGGGAGAGAAAAACTCAAAAGGAAGCAAGTCAAACCGCTGACAACACTTGCTCCCTAAAACCGCCCGAGATATGCTATCATCTAACATATCTAACACGTGCATACCGGAATTGTGCATCTGAAATAGGTCATGTACATGATGACTGAAAGTGAAACTGTGTAAACTCCTAACCATGTACACACTGGAAATCTCCTCAACGAGCTCTGTCTGAAATCTCGATGCACTGACGGAATCTCCAATACTATGATCAACGCTCTTGCCTAAATCAGGATCAAAAGTAGAATCAGTATCCACCTCAAAGAGCGGATTATCACAAGAAGATGTAGCATCTGTCTCATAAAGAGGATTTTGTACTAACTGAGCCTCATAACTGTACTGATCCCAATCAAACCCCTCTGATCCCATGGGACTAGAATCAAAATGATAATCCTCCTGAAACATCTCATGCTCCTCCTCTAGAATCTTCGGTTCTATCTTCTCACCTTTTGCGTTGACGAGAATGATAGATCGCATACTCCCATCCTGAAAACCAGCTTGCTGGTCCGTTAAATCAGCAAGGTCATCACCCTCATAAAACCACTCCATTTGTCTATTTGAACCCTTAGGCTTGAGAGGACAATTGTGGTTTTGGTCATAAGGAGCTTTGCAATAGAAACATAGCTTCCTCCTACGCAAATCATTTATTGTCTCTCGGTCTAAAGGAGCTGCAAACTTCCTCTTTTCATCAACTTTTTCTGATTCTTTAGGTTCTGATTTGCTATCACTATAGGATGAAGATGCTTCTGCATTAGAAGTGAACTTACCACGTGAAGCTGTAAGTTCCATGCTACGAGCCTTCCTCATAGCTTCGTGCAAGGTAGGTGGATCGAATGCCTTGATCCAACCTTTCATTGGCTCATGGAGACCCTCTACAAAAAGAATGACAAGTCTCCTCTCTGAGATTCCGGTAACCATAACCGAGAGCTTCTGGAACTCACCAATATAAGACTCCAAGCTTCCCAACTGCTTCAACTGAGCAAGGTCTCTGAAGAATAGCTCAGGATCACGTCTATCAAACCTCTCTACCAGTCTATCAGTAAACTCCTGGTACGAGGTAATCCTGTCATGGTGTAGTGTAGCCATGCCATGAATCCACCAGTCATGTGCTACGCCATCAAGATGAAGTGCTGCAAAGCGAATGGCATCCACCTCAGGCATGGGGCGTAGTGTCAGGAAAGTATCCAGTTTACTAACCCAGGCACGTGCTGTAACTCTGCCACTGCCATCATAGTGAACTAAGGTTAGTTTGTTGGTAGCCTGTTTGAGATCATTCTGTTTGTGTCTAGGCCGCCTGTCATTCCTGTTCCTGGTGTGCTCTCTCTTCTGGCTTATAAACCTGTCAAAGTTAAGGTGCTCCTTAACCCTTGGTGGCAAATTATCCCACTCATCATGCATAGCCATAATATTATCTGCAAAATTAATTTCACCACCTTGTTCAGCTTCATCCACTTCCTCAGCATCATCTCTGGTGAACGTGGGATATGTAGCTCTCTCATAGGTGCGTACTGGATCTATAATCCTCTGTGGCTGTCTATGGATACTGCCATCTCTATCTGAATCCAAACTACGAGCTCTGTTTAATGACAAATTCTGAACATTCGTGCTGAGTTGTTGAAGAATAGTTGCAACCTGCTCTTGCCCTGCAACCATGCCTCTAAGCACGTCTTTGGCTTCTCTGTCCTCATCCTCCCAATTATTTCTGTGAGAACTTTCTCCAGCCCTGTTCGCCATATTGTCCCAATCTAATTCCTCCTCCTGATCTGCAAACGGAAATGGTGGAAAAGGATTCTGGTCGCCTCTTTGATTTCTAGGACCACCTCTGAAATAGGACTTACCAAAACCCTCTCTGTTTGACTTCATAAATTCTCAAACCCCACAAGCTGGCAGGATGTGAGCTCTGATACCACTGTGATGAGCCCTGCTGGCTCTCAGTTCATAACCCTCTTTTCTTAAGTCTTTAAAGTGTTTTTTAGAGTTTTTTAGAGAAATCTTAGTAGACAGAAGAGAAGGGGCGCAGCATATTTTTGCTCACAAAAGAGAAATTTAAACTTATTCCTTCAAATTGAAAGTACAAAATGTATTATCAAACACCAACAGATAGATTAAGAACGATAAACATACCAATCAGGCTCCAGATTATTTAAATAAGAAACTGGCCAGGTCTACAGCTGGAAATGGTGAAAACAGGCATAAATGCACGCCACAACTCCAGACAAGGTTTCTCCAGCTCAGAAATTGGTCACAAAGCACTGAAATAGCTAGCCGCCCATGATGGATGCCAAAACCCTCTCAAAAAGAAGGCGTTTTCCTTAACTGCTTCACACGCCTTTCTCAAGGCACAAAAACCAAGGTAGGCCGTACGGCCATGAACAAGAAGGAAATGAATCTCTGAAGAAGAATTCCAGAAGCAAGAAGTACGCCACCAAGAACCCCTCAGTTATTATCAAGCACAAACAACTGCAAAGTAAAGCTCTGTCTGAAATCTGTAGAACTTCTGTGTGAAGCCCTCAACTGTACGGATTCAGCTGATCTCTCACAGCCTCAAACGTACTCAACATTGAAGAGTTTCCCGTTCTCCAATGGACACAATGATCAAACCCTGCTCTCAGGAGAATGCTCAGAGAAGAATTGCACAAGGCAAAGAGAAATGGTCAAAATGATATGAGTTTCAATTGCCAAAATGCCTCTTTAAGCAAAAGCACGCATTTCCATAAAGATACGCCCTTTTTAGGTTTTTAAAATATTATAATATTTTAATATATCCCTTTCAATAGTTTGGGCGCACTTTTATAATATTTAAAGTCATTAAAATATTATAATCCCCCTTTTGACATTTAAGTGATATAAAAATATAAATAAAGTCAATGTGACTTTATTAAAAGGGCGTTTTAAGTTAATAAATTAACTTAATCACTTAAAATCCCGTAAAATGCTCAAATCTCAGGATAATCTCGTGTCGTCAGAAGCGATGAACTCCTGGAATGCAAACGCTCGCTGTGATCCAAGCACTGTCCACTGAAAACACGAACAATCAAACTCTCCAAAAAGCAACACTGACCCTCTATCCAAACTGGCTAGCCCACAAGGGTCCAATAAAGGGCTAACACACTGTCAACTATGATCATGCCGAAAATGGGGACATTACATCTATGTCCCTCGAAATTTCTGTACATGGGTGCTGCAGAAATTTTTTGGGTTTTGTCTTCAGAACTCTGCATTGGTTTTATACCTCGAAATCCGTGCTAGGGTTACGATTTTTGCCTTAGAATTTGTCTTGCAGAACTTGTTTTTGTTTTAGTGCAATGGTTTTTGTGCCTTCACCAGTTTGACCTTGGAGATCTTCATGAACATGGTATCAGAGCAGCCAAAATATTTTGGCATCTGTGACAAATTTAATGCTCGAAAGCAGCCAGAAGTTCAATGGGAAGAATTACAACACCTAGAAGCAGCACATGCTTACGATCTTTCAATATCGTTGCCTCGATCAGGTCGTTTTGGGGAACTCAATTCATCCCACTGTAGCCAGAAAGGACCAGGACAAATGGGATGAACGCAATCGGGAAACCGTCATGCTCATCAAACTCTCTGTCACAGATGAGCAGCTACCTCAGGTACCATCTGGCAGAATTGCTACGGAAATTTGGGATCATTTGAAGGCCCTTCATGAAACCTCTGACAAGAGCAGAGCGTTCTTTCTCAAGAACATGCTCTTTTCCATCATGATGGATGAGAAAATGTCCTTATAGGAACATCTGACAAAGATTAAGGACATTCATGATCAGTAAGAAGCGATTGGTCGAACAATGGAGGAAGAGGACATGGTCGTCATTACTTTGAAGAGTTTGCCAAAGTCTTATGAGCATTTCATTGAAATGCTAAATATTACTTCCACAAAATGTTGATTTGAAGTTTCCAAACTTATGTAACAAGCTTCTACAACAGGATCATTCGAGAGAGCAATTTGGGAGTAGTGCCAATTCTTCCTCTACATAGCAAGTGTTCTCTGCCAAATTTTCTGCTAAGAACAAAGGGATGGCGCAATCTTCTCAGCCAAAAGGCTCTGGTTCTTCTCAGCACAGCAAGAAGAAAAAGAACGTTCAGTGTAATTATTGTTATAAGTATGGTCACATGAAGGCTAATTGTTGAGTTCGATTGGCTTTTGAACAAAAGAACCAGGGAGGATCTCAAAAAAAGGCAAATGTCACACAGCACTCTAAGCAGAAAGAATCTGCATTCTATGCTTTTATGGCCAAGAGGACAGTAGATCCAGTACAATCTTTTGCCTGTTATATTGATTCAAGGGCTTCTAGGCATTTTACTCATCGTCAAGATTGGTTCACCAAATATAAACCATTCACTGATTCAATGATCTTTGGAGGAGGAGACAAATATACAATTGTCGATAAGGGCAATGTTCAGATTCACTTTGGAAGGAGAAATTTAATATTTCTTGATGTCTACTATGTTCTAGGCATGGAACATAATCCTCTCTGTCAACCAGATCATGAGAAATTCTCCCCAGTTAGATGTTTTCAGTTCATCCACCTACAACATTGTTGATAGGGAGACTCATACTCCAATCGCTATGGGACTTAAGGATCATGGTCTGTATAGACTTGTTGATTCCGATGATTCTCAGGAGCACGCTCTCGTGCCAGGAATACTTCCATCAGCAAACTTCGGCATCAGCGTTATGGGCACTTGAATGTGCACTATCTCTCTCAACTGTCTCCGCAGGGTTTGGTTGCTGGTCTACCTAAGATCCAAACTCAAAATCATGGAGTTTGTGGAGCCTGTCAAGCTGGGAAGCAGCATCGGGAACCAGTCACTAATGGTGATTCTTGGCGAGCCTCCAAGGTACTTCAATTGATTCACGCTAATGTATGTGGCCCAATCAACACTCCATCTGTTACTGAGTCCAGGTACTTTTTATTATTTGTCAATGATTTCAGTAGAAAAATGTGGGTGTATTTTTTGAAACAATCAGATGTGTTTAGTACATTTCAGCAGTATAAGGCCTTAGTTGAGAAAGAATCTAGTTCTCAGATTGTCACTCTAAGGTCAGATAATGGGGGGAGTTTTGTTCAACTGACATCTCTACTTTTTGTGCTACACATGGCATTAAGCGCCAACTCACCACACCATACACCCCTCAACAGAATGGTGTCGTTGAACGTAGGAATCGCACCATTACTGAAATGGCTCGTTCTATGATGGAGTATAGAAATGTCCCTAAGAAACATTGGGCTGAAGTAGTTTATACTACAATCTACCTCCTGAATCGGTCACCTACACAGGCCGTTAAGAAGATGACTCCTGAAGAAGCCTAGTCAGGACGTAAGCCTACGGTGGGCCATCTGAAAGTCTTTGGTTCTACAGCTCATGTCTGGATTCCAGACGCAAAGCGTGCCAAGCTGGACTCCAAGAGCCAGCAACCTATATTTACTGGTTATAGCGACAATCACAAGGCATACAAGATGATTCATGTGGAGAAAGATCGTCTCATATTCAGTCGTGATGTTGTGATTAATGAGACTACTGGTCCATTTCTTCCTACTACCAGTCCTGTGGATCAGCCTATGAAGTTTTCTAATGAGGGTGCTCGTCTTCCTCTTGGTTCCCCTAATGGGAGGGCTTCAAAGCATTCTAACTTTGAAGATGAGGAGTCTACCAGTCATGATCTCGCACCACCTGATTTTCCTCAGGATTCACATCCAGATGACTTTGTTCCAGAAATCCTAGGAGATGTTGTTTCTCCTAGTTCAGATGTTGGTACTTCTACTCATCGGCCTAAGTAGTGGCTCAAGACTATTAGAGATCTTCATGATGATGAACTCATTGAGGGCAGATCAGCTCGCAGAAAGAGCAAGTAGCAAAACACAGTCAATTTTGCTCTTATGGCCAACATCTACAGCATCTATGAGCCCCAGACATATTCAGAGGCTAAAGGAATTCCAGAGTGGGAAAAGGCTATGGAAACTAAATACCATAGTCTTCTAAAGAATCATACTTGGGATCTTTCTAATCTTCCTCTTAGGAAGAAACCTATCAACTGCAAATGGGTTTATAAGGTCAAGTATCATGCAGATGGTACTTTGGATAAATACAAGTCCAGATTAGATGCTCGGGGATTCACACAACGGGAGGGCATTGACTACGAGGAGACTTTTGCTCCTACTGCCAAGATGAGCACACTTCGTCTTCTTCTCGCTATCACAGCCCAATTTGGATGGACAGTTCATCAGATGTGAAATATTCCGAACCAATTTTTTTCAATTTTTTGATTACAATAAGCAATGCAACACACATTCATTAGGGTTAGCACTTAAACCAAAACGATGCGGAATTCAACTCTAACCAAGGATGTACACCAGGATCCCAAGATGGGCAAGGTGTGAGCATATGGTCAGAGGATCTGAATGCAATGTTGAACTGAATAACCCTAACCAAGAATGCGTCAGATGACGGCGAGCATATGGTCAGAGGATCCCTACCAACTACTATGCTGAAAGTAACTCGACGCCAAGAATGTGCTTTCCAACCCAAGGTGGGAATGGAGCTACCATATGGCAGAGATTCTAATGAGCTACAATGCAATATTCAAAGTAAGATAGGCGGCAAGCCAGCCTCTTCCACTTATTCAGCGGGTATTACAATGAAGCATAAGAAGAGGAAGTAAGATTGCTGACAGTACTACTATTTAGCTTACAATAATCAGAGAGTGTCTGCCAATAACATAGAATAAGAAAGTCTAACACTGTTGCAATATAGTCTGATGTCTCCTTAATGCTCACAATGACTTCCTACCCAAACCCAACTCAAATGACAGACTTTATGCAAACTAATATGACTGAACATGGACTGAAATTTCTTAACAAGTAACACTGAACCCTACTAAAATGCTCACAACTCCCTCAATTCTCAACCAAAAGCCCTCAAATCAAATGCATTATCTCCCTAGGACGAAGGCGCCCAAGTTACATCAAAGAAACTCCTCACAACTCCAATATTTTATTAAGTACGCATTCCAATGCAGCCAAGAGAGGGGCGGCCAGCAAGAAGGGGCGATTTTCTTAAATAAAAATAAGGCCTTCACCAAAAAATATGCAAACTTGCATAAAGGGGCGCCCCAAGAGGTTAGACCAGATTATGCAATACCCAGAACCAAAATATTTTTATTTTCAAATATATGAATGAAACTATAACTCAGCCATGATAAACAGCAACTCCAGAAAATTGACATAAAATGCAAGAACTGAACTTCAAGAGAAAACAAAGCTACAATGCAAACCTCACTACAAAAATCCTCTCAACAACAAGCTAACTTCTCCACTAGATGCTATCTCTCAAGCACGAAGTCGAGCCAAGGCTAGGAGGCATTCATTCCTCGAAGCAATTCCAGCACCATTTCGGCAGCATAACAATACTCAAGACATAAGATGTGAAATGAAGAGGAGAGGTCTTCTTTTATATACCCAACAAGGAATCTCTAGATGCTTCTAGAAAGTGCGCCCCAATTCAAATTTGAATTTGACTTCATTTCCGTCCAAGTATAGGCATCCACTTTCAAAGCTGATTTTTGACTTTATTTTAAAATTATCTCTCCACCAAAAAGGCGTCCTCCTTCAAGCATGAAATAAAACCTTTTAAAAATATTCAATTACCTCCAATGAGGCGTCCACCCTTGAAAACCCACCTTATAAAAACAACATGAAGTGAAGCTCTAGGCCAAGGGATCAACATTAAAATATAACATTATTTAATTCAACTTGACTTATCACTCCAAAATGCATCCCAGGGCCAAGAATGAACAAACCAACTGAACCGGCTGAAGAAGAGAGCCAACTGTGCCGAAAACAACAGGACCACTGCCAGAAATAGAATTTACTAAAAATAGTAAATTCCTGAAGGTGCTCAGAACGCAAAGCAAGTCACACCACTGCGAAGCTCTCTGAAAACCCAGAAAGAATCCGCACTTCAATCTCCAAATTTCGAGCAACAACAACCCCCGAAACAGGAAACCCTAATTTCACCCTCCGAGTAGCCTACGGGTCTTCGGAATAGGCCAACGGTCAACTGAATTCATCACGCTTGAAAAGGGGACATTACAAGATGGATGTCAAGAGTGCCTTCCTCAACGGTGAGTTGTAGGAAGAAGTCTACATGATGCAGCCTCCTGGTTTCAAGGTTGCTAGCAAAGAGCATCAGGTAGATAGGCTAGTGAAAGCACTCTATGGACATGGACTAGCAAGAAGCAACAGGCAATGGCACTTTCCTCAACTGAAGCTAAATATCAAAGAAAAATTAAGGCAGCATGTGAGGCAATTTGGCTCCGCAGGATGCTTTCTGACATGCACATGTCACAAGCAGGACCTTCTCCCTTGTACACTGATAATCAAGGGGTACTCAAACTAGCCAAAAATCTAGTCTTCCATGAACGTACCAAGCACGTCGAGCTTCATTGTCACTACATCCGCATGTTGGTAGAAGACGGATCAATTCAGCTGCAATATGTTCCGACCGTGCATCAAACTGTCAATATTCTCACAAAGTCTCTAAGCCTAGATAAGTTTGTCAAATTCAGGGGGCAACTTGGTGTCGTTGATAGATTGACCATTAAAGGGGGTGTTAGAATAATATTTCTTTACACTGTTAATGGTCAATAATGTAATTAGTTAGTTGACATCTTAAATGTCTTTTGTAGTGTGTAGGTAGAGGTTGTTAGACATATTAAATGTCTAGAGCTGTAGCTAGTTGAAGTAGCTAGACTCATTAATATCTAGTGTGCTTTGTAATTTCTACATATTATAATCTTTCCTTCTTGTTAATACAAGCAAGTAAGAATTACCTGTTCACTTCATGAACAGGGTGATCGGGTAATATTGTAACGGATTCTTGAAACGGTAGGGGAGTCTTTCACTGCGTTTGGAGGAGAGTGTCGAGATGAGCGTATGAGAGTTCTACAATGGGAACTACTTTATGCCAACCATCACCAAGTAAATCATTATTTTGGGGCGATATGCTAAAGAAACAAGTAACTAATTCTGAAAAGCGGTTCTCAAACCAAAATCTGGAAGATCATTATATATACTAAAATGAAGAGCTTTGCGGCGGTTGGTTGGTCAATTGAAGAATGGACAACAATTTTAGCTAGACAAGAACTCTTTTTAATGAACTGAATCTAGTAATCAAAGTAACCAAGAACTGCTCAAGGTAATACACGTTGGGAGATCTAAAGGTTTACAAACGGAAGCAGAAACCTATGAGGAGCTCGTTTGCAGGGACTCGTACAGGCTGCTCCCATAGAGTTTTGTTTGAACAGGTAACCGTTCTTCGCTTCCAAACGTTTTGTGTAGTATATTTTTTAGAATGATGCTACAGAAAACAGTGAACATCTGGAACTATTGTTCGAAGTTTTGAATGAAAACTACACTTGAATATTAGAACAAATTTTTGAATGAAAGCTGCATTTGTTTATTAGAACAAGTTTTTGAAAGAAAATTACACTTGTATTTTAGAACAGTTGAGTCTATCATTTCTCTTTCATCAACGTAAGGAACATGAAGTATTAAAGAAGTTTATGAAACTATCTATGGCGGAGTATAAGAGAATAGTAGAGTTCTTGTCCAATTTCTAAAAAGATCACGAAAGAAGCTAACTGTTGTTGAACCGGTTGTAGTAGGTGTGTAAATATTGTCCTATGCAAACTTTACGAGCTACACCCTTGTCTATGTACGTTTTATTGACCACCAGAGCTATATGGTTATGGTTTCTTCTAATCCGGGTAATTTATTCTGTTATTTCAAGTGGAATCTTGAGTTCTTATTCCTTGCTCAATACTGCTCTCTTTAGGTCGCTCAACTTCAACCTATACTTCTTGGGAAGAGGGTTGCGGACAATTAAAAAAAAGAGTTACGAAATACTAGAACTCATTGCTCTTGCTGAGTCTTGAATTTGTCAAACGCATAATTACAGTGAATGCAGAGTTAGAAGTGAAGCTCGGTCTGTTTGGAGGCTTTAGTTTTATGAGTGCTCATAAACTGTTCTTGAAATGCTGAAGAGTCTCAGTTATATAAGTGCTATAAAAGAGTTTGTTACTTCTTATTTTATTAGCAATCTGGAAGAACCTTGAGGGTATCCAGGAAACATTAAACCAAGTTTCCCAGAAGAAATTTTGTCTTAAGCCTCAGCTATTTAGTTCGAAATAAGATAAAGAAAACCAAGAAAGAATGAGGGTAGATGTAATAGAGACTTAGCCTTGAAATAGGGGAATATACTCCAAGACGCGGAGGTTCTAAGAAGAACCCAAAATGTCAACGCTGAGAGGATGACAGTATCCTCCAATCTACAACTTAAATTTAGAACTTGAAGATGGGTAGGTGTTGTACCCAAACCAATTTTTTTGCTTCATTAAGGCATTTTGCTTAAAAGAGTCTAAACCTTGCTAAATGATGTCAAAATACAAGTTTTTGGGCTAGTCAAATATGGACTTTGGTCAGTGTTGTGTCAGTCAAAAGCAGTTGTTGAGCAGTACCTGTTGATCAAAACCTGAGTTGGGGACTCAGAACGAGGCATTTCATGATGGAGGAGCATTTCACGATGAAGTTATACCTTTGCATGGTCATTTCAGCAGCCAAGACGGGGATTTCAGTGATCAAATTTATGAAGATTTTTCAAGCATAAGCTAATCTACGGCCCTATAGCTCAGGGGCACCCTTCTCCTTGAAGGCCTAGATTTTTCCTAGTTTTGTTTGTAAATGCAATCAATTTCTTCAAAATTATCCTAGCTATCCAGCAAGCTATTTTGTGAGGTTATCCGAGGTCTACAACTCCGGTTGCTGAGGTCATAAGTTAAAGGTTCAAGAAGTTGCAGATTGCAAAAGACGATCAATTTACAGATTTTGCGCCCCTATAGCCCAGGGGAACCCCTCTTAAAGGAGGTCTAGATTCTGTTATTCCTGTTTGTTGATACATTCAATCTCTTCCTAATTGGTCTGGCTATCCGACGAGCTATCGAATGCAGACATCTGAGACCCAAAGCTCCGACAGTCAAGGTCAGAAGTTGAGGTCGCAAGGAGGGTTTTCATCAAAGAAAGTTGTCAATTGGCAAATCTGCGCCCCTGTAGCCCAGGGGAGCCCTCCAAGATGACCCCTAAGATGGATGAAATTGCAGATGAGGTCTTCCTGACATCTGTGCTACTCTAGTTTGGTTTCGCAACGCACTAGTCAGCCTGTCAGTCCGATATTCTGAGAGATCGTGGTAGAGATTCTGCCAGACACGTAAATCAAAGGGTGGAGAAACATGAAACATACATTGTAGCCTCTATAGGCCAAGGGCGCCCAGCGTTTTGGCCTGTCAAATGGGGTTTTTTTGCTTTCTCAGTTTTCACGAGACTTGTGAGGAATTACTCCAGCTTTCCAACGAGCCCAGCCGTCAGCCTCCGAGATTTGGCAAACGCTCATACATGCGAGGTCTTTGCAGAATACTAAAAAAATGAAGATAGCTCAGAAAATGGCTAAGTCTGGATGTACATTTCACCTTGGGAAAGGCGCCTTTCTTGTCAGAACCCTGGTGGTTCTCGATTCAAACCCTAACTGGTATTTTGAGGTTTTTTGCAAGTTTTGTGATTTTTGTATTTTTGATGATTTTCAGACAAATTCTAAAAGCTGCGATTTTCTAAATAATTGCTTGGAAATTCAAATAAAATTCTAAATGCAAGAAATAAGCTCGAAAATGCCCAGAGACTATGGGCGCATCATTTTATTATCATTCCAGAGCTTTTAAAATATATAAATATGACATATGCATTTAAAAAATGAATTTATTCTTAAAAACCTGATTCCTTCTTGCTGGCGCCAGAACACAGAGGAAGTAGTACGGCTGAAAGGAGTAATAAATCTCTGGCTTCTGAAAATCACTGCTGAATCCCTGGAAACCTCAGGCGCACCCAACTGACTGATAGAAGATGAGTTTTGGAAGATATCCACTGGTAATAAAAAGGTACGGCTTGCTGGTACAGAACTGTACGGCCCCAGCAGCAGCATTAAATGCAGTACGGATTTATTAAATAAGTGCCAGATCTCTGATAACTGACCTCTGGTGAAGTCGCCCCAAACAACTGATGAAAGATCTCTGTAAACTTCGTCTGAAATCAATCCAATAAGCTCAGTCTGTGATCTCTGTGTGAAATCACCAAGTGCAAGCTTCAGCTGGTATTGCACAGCCTCAGTCTGCCTAATCTCTGAAGAGTTTTCGTTCTCCAGAAACGCCAGTCTGCCAGAAACCCTAAGGTTTGCAAACTCCAGTGCTCATAGCAAAAGACAAATTAGAATATCATATCATAATGGTTCGATTTGTCCTTTCTGAAAATATATACTGCCCCTTTGAGAAATTCGACCCAAGCTCTTTTAATTAATCATTTAAATAAAATTCATTTATTTCACCTTTGATACTTAGGAGAAATATCAAATAATTAAATGGCGCCTCAATTTAATGAATAATAAATATTCACTAAGTCAAAAATTAATACTTTATTATAAAGTATAATAAATACTTTATAACTGGCCAATTTAATTAAATAATTAAATATTTCAATAAAGTGACTTTAATATAAAGTCAATTTATTAAATATTTAATAAATCATTAATTGCTCCTTATTTCTCCGTCTGATCAACAAACTGCTGAACTAGGTCGATTCTGAGCTGGTTAGTTGAACCAGGTGCCCTGCCCGAAATAGCAGCTTCCACCTAACCTAACTTTCTAAAAATAGAAAGTTCCTGAAAAAGCACTCTGGAAGATTCTGCGAAGGCCCAACCTGACACAACTGAAAAACTGGAGCTATCAAACACTGAGCAACTGCCTCCGATGATCCTCTGCACCTCTCTGTCAGCCTACGAGGATCGAAATAATAGGCTAACTCCTCGACAAACAGTGTCAGCTAAAACGGGGACATGACAGTCCACCCTCCCTGAAATTGCTTGTCCTCAAGCAATCTCTGCAAATACAGCTGCACTGCGCCACCTGGATCCCAAGGATAGTACCGGACAATGTTCCTACTGGCCACAATGGACTCCTGTAACTCCCACAACTGATCAGCAAGAATAGAGTACCATTCCCCATTAACCTCAGTGCGGTCCGGCATAGGATCAAGAAACTCAGAAGGAGGCAAGTCAAACGACAAGCAACACTTACCCCCTAAAACTGCACGAGATATACTATCATCCAACATATCAAGCACGTGCATACCACTACTGTGCACCTGAAACAAATCGTGTACATGCGGATTAATCATGAAGCTATATGCACTCTGCACCATATACACACTGTGATACTCCTCCGTGAGCTGAGTCTGAAATCCTAGTGCACTAGTAGGTTCCCAAACGCTATCATCACTCTGCTCGAGACCAGGATCAGGTGGGTTACCCATGTCAAACTCAAAGAGCGGATTGTCGTATGTAGATATAACATCTGTCTCAAACAATGGATTGGTCACAAACGGAACCAAACCACTAGGCTGATCCCAAACGTCTGTCTCAGAACCCCCGAGGTACTGAGCATAACCATGCCTGATCTGCACAAAATCCTCCTCTACCTTCTCGCTCTTCCCACTAACGAGAGAGATAGAACGATCCCCCTCAACACATATTTCTTGCCCTGTACCTCAAATCTCATCTCCATTTTAGGCAAGTTGAGGGTGAACACACTAATGTCCTGCAGCCATCTCATACCCTATACGAAATCCATCCCACCCAGGTTGACTACATAAAAGTCTGCCTGCAACTCATAATCAGTCAGCATGAGAGTGAGATTACAAATCCGTCGAGTGCAAGTGAGTGTATATCCATCTGCCACCCGAACTCTGAATCCAGCGAAATCCTCTGTCTGGAGTCTACATCTGCTGACGAAGCTCTCATCAATGAAATTGTGTGTGGCTCCAGTGTCGAGCATAGCAATACATCGCTGTCCTTCCACTAATCCCCTGAACCTGAATGAGTCATCCCGTACACTAGTAGATAATACCAACGGGGATAAGTTGGCATCGGGCCCAAACTCCGTAGAGGCATTTCCGGCCTCTGCATGTTCTGAAACAACCTGCTGGTCTGAATCATCAGACTCGTCATCATCATAGTAAACCCACATGGCGCGGTTGGCTCTGCCCTTCGGTCTCAAAGGACAATCATGCTCCTTGCTGTAGGGTGCTTTGCACCAATAACAGAGTTGTTTCTTCCTGCATTCCTCCCGAGTTGCATCATCAATTCTCGCAACTGGTTTCCTTTTTGGTTCTGCAACTGGTGTCTGACTCTCCTCGACAGGAAAGTTGTTTGCCTTAGACTGAAATTGTTTCTTCTCGAGCAGCAAGCTCCATACTCCTTGCTCTTCCTCGATCGCCTCCTGAAGTGTAGTTGGGTCAAAAGCCTTAACCCAGCCTCTCATGGGTTCTGTCAAACCCTCAACGAAAAGTATGATAAGTCTCCGCTCTGAAATTCCCGTGACCATGACTGCCACTCTCTGAAACTCACCAATGTATGAGTCCAAACTGCCTGTCTGTCTGAGCTGAGCCAACTCTCTGAAATACAGTTCCGGATCCTTCTTGTCAAATCTCTCTATCAGTCTGCTGGTGAACTCCTGATAGGTATTGACCGCATGATGGCCTAGCGTGTACATGCCATGGTGCCACCAATCATGTGCTACTCCGTCAAGATGCAAAGTAGCAAATTTAATTGCCCCATCCTCCTGCATAGGCCTAAGTGATAAGTAATTGTCCAAAGCCTGGACCTAAGACTCACGAAGCGTCTTTCAGATCCATCAAAATATGGTAATGCATCCATTTCACCGTGATAATCGCGAACTCATTCACCTCGTACATGGGCCGGCCGATGCCGGGGGTCTCATGGTCAAATCTACCTCCTCCCTCCGGGTTTTATATGTATTATCTATAAACTCATGAATGGGTGTCACGGATCTCAGCGCTTAGTGCGACATAATCACCATGAAATTGCCAAGTCTCAAGCAACGACATGCCATATCTGCGGCTGAAACTCCGATGTTGTACTCTAATGCTCGCCCCTCAGCCCTGGAGCCCTCGCGAGGTAAGAAAGTAGGCTGGCCTGGCATACGCTCCTGGTAGATCGGTGACGGCTGTCTAGGTACGGATGCCAATGGCTGATCCACTGGTGCAGTCCCGCTCGTCTGTCCAATCTGAATGTAGTGTGGCTGTGTGGGCGTACACTGTCTAATGGTACCCATTAGCTGAGACATCATATCCATCATATTATCGTGCCTCCTTCTGAACTCCTCATCGGTGATATCACCCTCTGCATGTGCCTTCCCTAGATCCCTGCGAGTCTCTGAGGAAGTCTCACGTTCTGCCATTAGGGTTGCAACACTGTTTTCACTACCGTCTGAACTGGATCTGTGAAAACCAAGCACTCCTGATATTGTCTGCCCTTCAAGGATCGGTGGACCTGTCCAATCCTCGTCTTTGCCTGTCCCTACACCTCTGGTATACTGAATAATATCTTGGCTCATAAAAGGCAACCCAAAAATGCACTGTATTCTGAAAAAGCACTGAAAAAGCACAGGATGGCAGGAGATCTGTGCTCTGATACCACTGTCAGAACCCTGGTGGTTCTCGATTCAAACCCTAACTGGTATTTTGAGGTTTTTTGCAAGTTTTGTGATTTTTGTATTTTTGATGATTTTCAGACAAATTCTAAAAGCTGCGATTTTCTAAATAATTGCTTGGAAATTCAAATAAAATTCTAAATGCAAGAAATAAGCTCGAAAATGCCCAGAGACTATGGGTGCATCATTTTATTATCATTCCAGAGCTTTTACAATATATAAATATGACATATGCATTTAAAAAATGAATTTATTCTTAAAAACCTGATTCCTTCTTCTTGCTGGCGCCAGAACACAGAGGAAGTAGTACGGCTGAAAGGAGTAATAAATCTCTGGCTTCTGAAAATCACTGCTGAATCCCTGGAAACCTCAGGCGCACCCAACTGACTGATAGAAGATGAGTTCTGGAAGATATCCACTGGTAATAAAAAGGTACGGCTTGCTGGTACAGAACTGTACGGCCCCAGCAGCAGCATTAAATGCAGTACGGATTTATTAAATAAGTGCCAGATCTCTGATAACTGACCTCTGGTGAAGTCGCCCCAAACAACTGATGAAAGATCTCTGTAAACTTCGTCTGAAATCAATCCAATAAGCTCAGTCTGTGATCTCTGTGTGAAATCACCAAGTGCAAGCTTCAGCTGGTATTGCACAGCCTCAGTCTGCCTAATCTCTGAAGAGTTTTCATTCTCCAGAAACGCCTGTCTGCCAGAAACCCTAAGGTTTGCAAACTCCAGTGCTCATAGCAAAAGACAAATTAGAATATCATATCATAATGGTTTGATTTGTCCTTTCTGAAAATATATACTGCCCCTTTGAGAAATTCGACCCAAGCTCTTTTAATTAATCATTTAAATAAAATTCATTTATTTCACCTTTGATACTTAGGAGAAATATCAAATAATTAAATGGCGCCTCAATTTAATGAATAATAAATATTCACTAAGTCAAAAATTAATACTTTATTATAAAGTATAATAAATACTTTATAACTGGCCAATTTAATTAAATAATTAAATATTTCAATAAAGTGACTTTAATATAAAGTCAATTTATTAAATATTTAATAAATCATTAATTGCTCCTTATTTCTCCGTCTGATCAACAAACTGCTGAACTAGGTTGATTCTGAGCTGGTTAGTTGAACCAGGTGCCCTGCCCTAAATAGCAGCTTCCGCCTGACCTAACTTTCTAAAAATAGAAAGTTCCTGAAAAAGCACTATGGAAGATTCTGCGAAGGCCCAACCTGACACAACTGCAAAACTGGAGCTATCAAACACTGAGCAACTACCTCCGATGATCCTCTGCACCTCTCTGTCAGCCTACGAGGATCGAAATAATAGGCTAACTCCTCGACAAACAGTGTCAGCTAAAACGGGGACATGACATTTCTCTTTGAAGTCTTAGAAGCAGTTTTCTCGCTTCGTTGCCTCCAAAGACAACTCTTGTAAGTTGCTCTAGCTACGCAATGAGACAGACGGCGAGTGAATCAGGTCACCCCAGCTCCCGATATCAGAGGTCAAAGTAGGGCATCTGGTTGAAAGTTGTACTTTTTACAAAATGGTGTTTGACCATTCTTAGGCCAAGGGCGCCCTTACTTTTGGGGTTCCTAATGCAGTCTTCTAATTCCTTAAGTACAGTTGTTGGATGTGGAATACTTCCAGTCACGCAGTGAGCCTACCATCCAGTCAGCAAGGTTCATCGTTCGTCATCAACAGCAGTTTGAAGCGTCAGATGGCAAAATGGAGAAATGGCTAAGTCTGGTGCCAGAGAATCAATTTAATCAAAGGCGTCTAATTTTTTGAGGTGTCAAACGTTGATTTTTGCAGTTCCAGCTCCCAGGACACATTTCATCCTTGCTCTGCAGGCTTCGCAATAAATATCCCTGCTTGGTCTTAGTGTCATCCGGTCACCCGAAAATCAATGTTGAATATGGTTAAATGTAACTTTGTAGTCAGCTACAAAGTAGGAACTTAGCGAAAAATGTAATATCTTGAGCAAATGGATGCCTATGAGGTCAAATGAGAACTTTTTGAAATCAGTGAAGTTTGTCGGACAAATCCAAATGCTTCACGTGGTTTGTCAACTGAATAAAATAATATTAAATTTTCAAATTGCATGCCAGCATGAAAGGTGAAGATTTTGTCCGATAATCTATTTTTGGCACCCCTTTGTCTTGTAAGATGAAATTCGCATGTGGTTGGCAACTGAATATTATTTTATTATTTAAAATCCGGACTCCGAGTCAATGTCAGTGTAACTAGAGGGGGTCCAATCAGAATCATTCTATTTCAGTCGAGGTTTTTAAATCTTGTAGTCAACATTATGGTGCGATTTTACTCTATTTAATCATGGTGCCATTATTAATTATTCATCCAGCTTGATCAAAATTTGTATTTCTTCAAGGCAGAGGCGAATGTTCCAGAGTTGGGCGAATTTATCATCAACTATCAGTAGCAAAAACATCAAACAATTCCTTTTGCAGGTACAAATTCACAGTCATCAGCAAATTTGAAGAAGCCAATGGCAATTTTGGCAGAGGAAGAACACAGAAAAAAAAACATCTTTTCTCCTCTCAAGATCATCAGAATTCTCTCAAATTCAATTTGCATGTTTAGAAAACAGGCAAATTTTGGCAAATTTATTCATCTGGATTGATTCTACATAGCTTCCTCGAGTTAAATTCATATGTTTGAATTTTCAAGAATTTTTAACTTCAGAACATCAGTTCTCGAGTTTCTAATTTTCTCAACTGAAAATTCCTTGCATGGTCGAGTAGAAGTTGGATTTTCGCATTTCTGACGTTCTAGGTTGTCTTAGAATCTTTTTCTAGACCATATCTCATATTTTTCGCCAAAAATTACCCTTCGATAGGCTATTTTTAGCCTCAGTGGGCTATTTTTAGCTTTCCAGAAATCTTGTCAGAACATAGCCGTGTTCACAGTCAACGGGTGAGTTTTTCAAAATGCAATACACTCAGCTCGAATACAGGACCAAATCAGTCCTAACTCACAACTTCATCGGGACGGTTGAGACAAATCTCCACAAGGTGCTGCCAGAGGCAGTCTTAGATCCAGTCAAGATCGGAGATTCGATTATTCAGAACATTCAGCAGACCGAGTTACTTATGGCCGCTTCCATACCTATCTCCGTTCACTGTGTTGAGTTCATAATGTCTTGTGTTAAGCATTACAACTCTGCTACTCGCAAGATAGTGTCAGTAGATGGACGAGTCATTTGCAGTCTCAAGCCTCTGGACATTGAAAGAAGTTTTGGTATCCCTCAGCACCCGAGCAGTCTAGTCATTTCTATGGAGCAGTGTGCGCATGCATTCAATGCTGATATGGACAAGTGCCAAAGTAAGATGGCAGAGTGATGGTTGAAGCAAAAGAGGAACAAATTGCCAAACAATGTGGGTCCCGGTGAGTACAAGGATGAGTTCTCGATTCTAATCGCACTCTTGAATCGTGTCTTAGGTAATTCAGATGCAAACGTTTTACAGCCCTGGATGTATTACATGATTGGTCGCATCATATATGGGCAGGAGCATTATGACTAGGCATCCTTCATCAACGATGTTCTCCACGAGCAGATCACCGGTTTCCTAGTTGCCAACGAGTTTCACATGTGTTCTTACCTCGTGTACTTAATCGCTTACCAGGGTCAGTTTAGAGGGTTAAACACGGTTGGCATTCTCAGTGTTCAGAAAGTCTATCACTACTACGATCAGTTTGAGTTCACAAATGTTGAACGTCACTTCAAGTGTGTTCAAGAGGCTTTCCTGACTTATACAGTGAGAAACTTGGACCGAGAGTTGCACATTCGTATCTCAGCAGTTGCTAGAGCAACGATGGTTGATTGGGCAGACTGGTTCATTCAGTTCCTGACATACACCTACATCCGAGTATATGGATTTATAGGAAATCCGGCCATGCTTCCACGCTATCCTTTGGATAGAATAATTTTCATGGAGTTCCTGAGGCAGTTACATGATGTTCATCGTCATTTGTGCCGCAAGCATAAACAGGCTGCCAATTTTCCCATGCAGTTTGGAATATATTGGTGCAGAACGGCAATTCATGCCAAAGCTACAAGATAGGAGCTAGAGAAGTATCGTCTCAAGTATCTTGTTGATGTACGTGCCTATGATCCATGGGGTCATTACACAACACGCCTCGGTGGTCGCGCATACCATAAGCCTGCTATGGAGGACTATTGGGCAAATTGCGAGGACGATTTCGAGGTCCGCAGATGTAGCTATGGCCGCTTCTCTCTCTCACAGATTTATGTTTTCCTAGCAGAAGATGTGAGGTTTATCAAATGATGAGGGAGAAGTACTTCCTCAGTTTTTCAAAGAGCAGGTTGATACACAACTTGTAATGTCCCCTTCTCAAACCTGATCGTTCATGTGACCGTTGGCCTTTTTCTGGAAACCCGAAGGCTAGTCGGAAGGTAAAATTAGGGTTTCCTATTTTTGAGGAGGTCATTGCTCAGAGATGGTGGATTCAATGGCGGATTCTTTCTGGGTTTTCAGAGAGCTTCGCAATGGTACGTTCATCTCGGCATTCGGAGCACTTTCTGGAATTTACTATTTTTAGTAAATTCTATTTTTGGCAGCTTTCCAGTTGAGTTCAGCTTGGTTGACTTCCTGCTTCAGTTTGGTCAGACATTCTGCTCAGTATTGGCTTCAAGGCACATTCGGAGGGATAAGTTAAGTCATTAATTAAAAGGTCACGTTTTAAATATTCTATTTTAATGTTGACCCCTTGGCTTAGATCAATGACTTAATGTTGTGTTTAAAAAGTGGTCTTGGAAGGTGGCGCCCTCATTAAGAGATTATTTAATTA
Source organism: Sequoia sempervirens (assembly GCA_007258455.2). Taxonomy (NCBI): domain Eukaryota; kingdom Viridiplantae; phylum Streptophyta; class Pinopsida; order Cupressales; family Cupressaceae; genus Sequoia; species Sequoia sempervirens. Next base: position 50,878 of record VDFB02078340.1, read on the forward strand.
TTCCCAAAGTCAAGAAAAGGTTATGAAGGGCGCATTTATCAAAGTATGATGTTTAATTAAAATATCAAATCTTAAGCCTTGAAGGAAAAAGTACGCCACCCTTGAGGAGATTAGGGTTTTGACCTAAAAGTGGATCTTAGGGTTTTGAGAAGTCAACTGGAGAATTATAAAAAGGAGACTTGTGCATCATTTCTGGATCTTTGGTCGAATATACTGTTATGCTGCCGGATTGGCTCTGGAATCGCTTCGAGGAATGAAGGCATCCTAGCTCGGGCATCGCTTCGTGTTTGAAAGACAACATCTAGTGGTGATTTAAGATAGATTTGTGAGTTCATTTGATTTTGTGCATTGTAAACATCATTGTAATTCTTTAGTTTCTGATTTCTGCATTTTAGAGGTATTTCCAAAGTTGCATTTTAGATACAGCAGATCCACGTTTGTATTCATATCTCAAAAAATACAAAAATATTAGTTCTGGGTAGTCTCTCATTGCATTAGTCTGTCAAGGGCGATCCAATAGCTATAGTTTCAGATTTTTTAATCAAAGTTTAATATTTTTAAAGAGAGGTCGAAATTCTGCTGAGGGCCGTATCATTGAGTTCTGTCTTGGGATTCGTGCAAATTGAATCTGCAGTGTTTGGTTCAGTTTCAAGGGTCAATCTTGGTCGCCTAGGTCTTCTGAGTGCATTGCATTTTATGGCATATCAATCGGATGTTTATTGAGCAAGTTATGAACATTTCTTTGGATTTGTAAGTTGCTGGTTACTCATTTGTAAGTGCAGATCTGTGAAAATCAGACTTATAAATCTGGTCTTTAAGAGAAGTTATTGTTTGGCAACCTTGATCAAGCCAAGAAGAAACATTTATCTGAGGTACTGTTAATCTTTCATGTTCTCATGTTGTGAAAGACAAATGATTCTTATGCTGTAAACTGACAGTAGTACTGGCAGTCATTCTCAATCTTATTCACAGCTGATTTGTAATACTCTCTTTATTTATGAAGTTGTTCTGAATAGTTAAATCTCCGCCCTATGGTAGCTACTTCCCATTCTGGGTGAGCAAGCACATTCTGGGTGTCGAGTAGTTTTCATCTTTCAGCATTATCTATTTCAAGCATTGAATTCTGTAGTCACTCCGTCATATGGTCGCCCCTCACTCCGCATTGGATTGGGTAGCACATACTTGACGTTGAGTTCCTTTCTGTATTTAGAGTAGAAGATCCTCTGACCAATGCTCGCCATCATCGGCGCCATTCTGGTTAGAGTTGCTTTCTTGCACGTTTGGTTTTCTCCTCTAACCTTAACGAGTGCACGCTTCTATAATTTGAATTTGAAAAACGAAAAAATTTGGCTCGGAATACTTCACAACTGTTGCCGGCAATTGATTGGTACGCCAAGGAGTACGCATCAGTAAAGGAGAGGTCAAGTAGAGTTATCCAAAACAGTATGCTTTACCTCGACGGCAAGAAGACCAGGAGGGTAAATGTACCTAGAGCAGAGCCGCCAGTAGTGGATCCTTCGCTACCTTCCTCGTCAAAAACCAAACAGAAGAAAAGGAGTAACCCTCCTAAGAAGAGTCAAGCGCCAAACAATTCAAAAGGCAAGGCGCTTGCCATTGATACACATACGGAGCCTGTCAGAGACCCAGTTTAGAGTTCGCCAATGCCTGAGCTCCAGCCTCGAGTTCCTACACCAGCTCTAGAGCAGTCACCAGTCCCGATTCATATTGAATTGGACTTAGACTCTCCATCTCATAGCAGTTCCTCTACATATTCACTTTCGTCGGGTCCTCACATTGCTAGTACAGATCCTTCCAGTGGCATTAGCCGAGACCAGTCTTGGATTGAATCTCAACTGGGAAGGAAGCGAAGGTAGCCATCCTATGTCCTTGATCATTCAGACTTCGATCATGTTTACCAGGATACGCCAAACAAGAGGATCAAGAACATGGTCCACGTGGAGAGGAATGTTGATATGGAAATCGTCGTTGAGACTGCCATACCTCCAGAGGGGAAGAGTTTGGATGAGATTGAAGTTCAGGACTTCGAGGTGATCACAATCAACCTTGGTCGTAGCACTCGCCAGACTCAAGTTGATCTCCTACATGTTGCTACAGACAGCGCCAGGGATAGAATGCTGAAGGACGAAGAAGACAAGGCAGCCCTCAAGGCTGAAATAAGGCAGCTTCGTCAATACATTTCTAGCCTTGTACACAGGTCAGATGTTACCACCACACTCCCACCGATGCTTGAGCCATCAACAGAACAAGGCCAACTTAATCATCTAGTTACATATGGCAAGCGTTTGGAGGAATGGGAGGAGGATTTCGTTGCTAGAGGCCGCTCTATGTTTCCAGAGCTATATCAGTTGCGGTACAATGCACGAGAGCTCCATCTACGTCTCCAAGATGAGGAGCGAGACATGGCGATTAACAGATCCCAGGACGAGATTATGATTGCTCACCTGAGTGTGGCATACGAATCAGTCACAGATGCAAAAGATAAAGAAGCTATCTACTCTTGGAAAACACAGTTGGTTTTCAAGGCAAAGATAGAGGAAACAATGGCATCAGAATTGGCTGAGAGTAGAGAGCACGTCACTAGTGCACTCCAGTCTATGAGAACCTTAGTATCTCGCTTACCGTGTTGGTATCAGATTGAGGGTGGTGCGTATGTTGAGTTTACTGATGTACAGTCAGAGCTCCAGGCACTCATTCATGGCATTTTCAGTGGGGAGACCATTGGCTGTAAGATTAATCAACTTATAGTCATGTCGGCATTGTTCGATGAAGCAACCAGGAGCAGAGGTGAACTTCAATGCCAAATCACAGCTGGTGAAGACATGCTGCATAGACACAGCATACTTCGACAAAGTATCAATGCTCCAGATAGTGATACAGTTAACAATCTCGTTGAGAGATTGGTTGCTCGAGATCACAGCCAGTAGACTTCAGTTCCCACCTCTCAGGATAGACATTACACACAAGAGTTAAACTTGGCATTACCTTTTCAAGTTAACTCGTTGTCTCATCTCATGCATGTCTATTCTGGGATTTCCTTTACACACTTGGAGTTGTATTTAGGTTTTACGTTAACTGATGGTAGTGTTCCAGTTAACTTACTTTCAATAAGGACGTGCATGCTTGCACATTGTCCATTTTTAGATTAGATGTACCGGTTAACTGATGGTAGCTTTCCAATTAACTGTATAGTTTGCTTTATGAGGGTTTAGCAATAAATCTTGCATGCATTGCAAGACTGTAGTTGACTCAAGGTGATTTTAGGGTTCCCTACACCTTTCGATGTCTATAAATAAGAGTTTTTGCTCATTTGTACATAACTTTTGCATGAGAGAGAAATATATGTTGCACCTACCTTGCCTGTAATATTGCTCATTTTGTATTTGTTCATGAGTATTTACTATTATGATGAATTGTTATGCCACTTGGGTTTCATGCAATTATGATGGTGAAAGCTTGCCTTAGTTAGATATAGTGGCTAGTTCGATCGTAGATTGTATGCGTGTCTCGCCTATGCAATTTACTGTCTTAATTGGCTATCCTTTGTGTTTTGTGTTCAATAAACTCGTTCAGATTGAGTTGATAGTTGCGCCACCTTGCCTTCAAGTTGAGAATTTGTACTTGGTTATCGTGCGATGTGTGTATTCAATAAACCTATTCAGATTGAGTTGATCGTTGCACCACCTTGCCTTCAAGTTGAGAATCTATACTTGGTTTATCGTGTCATGTGTGTAAATAATAAGCCTATTCAGACAAGCACATAGTTGCGCCACCTTGCCTTCACGTTGTGAGTCTATACCCGGTTTATCATCTAATAATCATTCCCGCTCCGTTTCCTCATGCTCTAAATTCTTGAGGGAATTGGATAGTATAAGCTTTAGTTTTGTGTGTTGTAGTTACGTCTTGCGAAACCAGAAAATACTTAGCTACAATGTAAAGAGTTTTTTCTTAAACCTTGTGCCTCTTACAGCTGAGACAAAAAAGACAGTATACAGTTTAGTTTACTTTTCTTTTCAAGCACTTTTGTCAGCAAAACAAGGGAGCTTCCCCTCCTAATTTCAAGAGCACTCATTGCGTAGTGTGCATAGCTGTCCGTACCAACTTGCACTCCAGAGGTGTTAGTTGTTACGCCAACAATAGGAATAGATAGTTCGAGAAGCCCTAGCTTTGGTATTTTGAGCTCGTTTATCAGGCGGGACAGATAGAATAAGAAGCACTAGTTTTGTATTTGAAACTTGATAATCGAGCAGGACGGATAGTCTAAGAAGCCCTAGTTTTGTATTTGAAACTTGATAATCGGGCGGGACAGATAGTCTATAAGCCCTAGTTATTGTATATAGAACATGTTAACCGGGCAAGACAGGTAGTCCAGTGAGCCCTAGATTAGTAGCTTACTCCAAGTCGAGCAAGTGGTGAACTATGACTATGCTCTTGAAGCGTGTACAGTTGTACCAAACTATTGCCATAGTAAGTGTCGAAGCCACATGTGCGCTTGTCAATTCACAATACCTTGGACGCTTAAATTAACCAGAGATGCCGTACTTAGTAGGAGGGTATCCTTAGTAGTGCAACAAAGTTAGTTAGGCAGGGTACACACCAGAGCTCAGATGGCAACTAAGAGGGTTCCCAACATAACCTTTCGATGAGGGTAGGGCCGCTTCCAATAAGGAAGTGTGCGGGGGACCGCTTGAGTCCATGGTTGGAGGTAAAGGAACCGGATGATGCTTTCCCTCTCGTCAATGGCATGCCAAGTCTTGGATAACGCAAGAATCAGATGAGGTTCTCAAACCTTTTACTCTTACTGCTCTATATTTGTTTTAGATTAGTATCATGCTAATATTAATGCTTAAGTTGCAAATTTATATGATGATGATTGATGAAATACTTTTCCTTTAAATGAACTTGAATTCAAAGTGTTGTAGCATTATGATGTATACTTGCTTATCTCTTGAAAAAGAAAAATAGTCACTTCTCTTGTACAACTTTTAACTTGTTGGATTTGGTTCATAATGGTTATTTTGTGTCAGAAGGAGTTGGTTTTTACATACTCTAGGCCAGATTTTCAATTTTAAATGGGATGGAATATAAAAGAAATTGAAGATGATGGTTCTTATTAGATTGATTCCATTTATATCAACAAGGTGTAAATGCAGCCCCTGCAACCAATTGATTGGAATAGTAGAGAAATCAAAGATTTAAATGCTTGGACTATAGTAGTCTTAAGGAGAACTCAAATGTGGCTTGCCAAGAAGAAGGGAGAAAATGCAAAGGCTCCATCAAAGGACAAGAGAGGAATTGGAGAGCAAACTAGCACTAGTCATGCAAGTGCAACCCCTTCAATACCAATGACATCACCAGTGCGAGGCATATCATTGCCAAGCAATAGTAGAGATGGAGGAGATCCTCATGAGAAGAACAAAGGTCTTGAGCAAACATGCGGTGAAGGCCCTCTCCCTGACATTATAACCAAAGAGCAAATAGAGAAAGAAGTTGAGCAGTAACAAGAAGGAGGTGAACAAAGACAAGAAACTGAAAGAGAAAATGTGGAGACTCATGAAGAGCAACCTGACCAATCTCAGGATATGCTAGAAGGGAGCGCACAAAGGGGTGAAACTCCAACTCCTTGTCCTTTGGGTCTGCAAAGTGCAACAAGGACTCCTCTCAATAGAGTTCTTCGCTTCTCTACACTTGGGATTTCCCAAAACCTTGATGCTACCCCTTCCCCTCCTTCCTAGTTAGAAAATTCTCTCTCGAAAGAGGAAAACAGTAACCATCAATTTGCCAGAGGAAGATCTAGTTCAAAAGCTATTATAGAAAAACCCCTAAAGTCAAGAAGTTAAAGACAAGCAGGATAAAGATCAATTGAAGGAAGCGGTAGAACTTCTCTCCAATTGCCTCAGAGTCTTGACAAACCCTTCTCCACAACCTCTCAATCAAGCGAGCCCTGCTTTTGACCCCAACTCCATAGCTGGAAAAGCCATGATGAGTAAAATTCAAAGGGATAGCTACTATGGTAAGGTTGTTCAAGGGTGTATACCTAAAGTTAAAGCAAAGGGCCCTCCTTTAATTGAGACGCTGAAGGTATATGATGAATTCGTATTATTAAGGAATTCAATCAAATCAGAGTTAGTCAGTTGCAAACAAGGGGAATCACAATGGACATGAACTGATCAGGAATTAGCTGAGATCATTGCAATGGGTATGGAGAAAGTTGCTTCAGAGAAGATTATTTCATCTAAAGATGACCCCCAGGTTATTATTTGGAAAAAGAGCATAGAATCGAAGCTTTCTATCATACGACAAAACCTTATGGAACAGAGCAAGTTGATGAAGGAATGTAACCACCTCAGCAACAAATTCGATAAAAATTTCTCTAATTTCGAATGTCAAATAATGAAGGCTGACAACAGAGGTCTTGCCACGATTGAGGAGCTAAAAGACAGATTCTTGAAAGTAGTTGATACTTTGTCAGAGGAATAGGTGTTTGATAAAGAAGCATTGAAGAAGTTGGCTAGGATTGATTTTGTGTTATCTTGGCATGAGGACTCTCCTACCCTTATTGCACGTAAGTTGGAACCCGTTCGTAATAACAAGGCAACCTGGTAGTTGAGGACAAAGAATATGATCATCCCATAGTAGGCCAAGTTTCCCATCATCATGCAGGCATTGAATGATTACAAAGCACGCATGGCTTCAACTCAACAAATGCCAACACTAGAGGAAGCCTATGGCAATCCAAATGCCCAGCCACCTCAATGATAAATTGCTTTTCATCTTCTCGGCAATTATTTTAGTTGTTTATGTTATGGTGAACTTGATGTTTACGATTCTTTCAAAGAATCAGTTTCTTTTAATTATTTCAAGATTTCGATGACAGTTATTCTTTTAAAACTATAAATATGTTTCATTTGGACATTGCAAGGGTCCGAAATTTTGATCCCCCTTGCACTGTGATGCACAAGAGAGAATCGATCTTAATTGAAGGATCAGTTTTGCAATTTTGATTATTGACTATAGATGTATATTGTCTATGAGCAGTGAATTTTGAATGAAATATTTAATGCTTATGAAAAATTTTGTGAGCTTTGATAGGTGTTATGGATATTCCTTCCCTGTGAGGATGTGCTATTCTTTGGTGTTTTGTTCATGTATCTTCAATGAATGTTGAAATTGCAGTGAGTTGAGTCAGCTTACTATTGGTAATCTGATTTGTGAGTCATGATATTGATAGTTTGTCAATTTACTTTTCAGCTTAATTAGTTGTTTTAAATCAATTTCAATCGCATCTATTTCATGGCTATGAATAGGTGTTAGTCTGCCTTTTCTGCTTTCTAGTCAAAAGCATACCCCTGATTTCATTAAATTCAAAAAATAAAAATTTTATCAGAAGAGGGAGTTGTACCTCAACGAAAATGCAGAGGAAGATCACCAATGCAATGGTGATCTCTCCAACTATTGGTGATCGATTATGTAATGGCCAGCCCCCTTTTGCAAGATTTTTTTTTTGCGGTTAATTTAGTCTGTCAAATGTTTCATTTTGACAAATAGAGTTTGTTGCCATGTGAACAGTATAACAATATTCAAAGTGATATGGAACAAACTTGAAAATCAGACTTAGAACTTCATTCTTTCACACCACACTGACATGCATAAATACTGTTGCAAGTTACAGACCTCAGTTTTCTCATACAAAGAATGACAGTGTGCAACTACAGAGTTCATAAGTGGACAATTAACATTGCAAACTCAGTACATAACTTTCACTCTGTAATAGTCCAATTTGTAACAGTGATAGGAAATGACTTTCAGTTGTATACCAGACTGCTAAGACAGCATTATATTCAATTCCTAAAATCTGAAAACAACCCAGTTTGCTTACAGCTGGGCACATATTACATATTAACCAATTTCAGTTTTATATGAAGCATGAACAGCAAAAAAAAAGGCCAAAATTTCAACCTGGAACTACCAGTAAGGTCTGAAAAGGTGTAAGCAACTGAGATACTAGTTAAGCACTTCTGAAAATGCTCATGGCTAGCTCCTGTACCTTCTTGGAACCTCACACAGGGGTCTGAAACTCACAGCAGCTTCTTAGAATGCAAGGCCAGGTTTGTAGATGTCCACGAATAGCATAAATGACTCCATACGTCACTCTTCATAGCACCAATTAAACTCAGATTTCCACCAGCAGATAAGCGATAGCTTCTGTTTGTGCCCAGCCACCATGAAAAGTCATCCAAACTCAGAAATTACTGCCCAGAAATTATGGCAGCCCCTTAACCTTGGCGCCAAAAGCAGAAAGGATGCAAATAAGGTTCATAACGACCTGCAACTTCCCATGTTATGCTCACGAGTCCCTTCACAAGCCCACAAACCAGCAACAAAGCCCTAGCACTGTAGCACAGTACTGTAGCGTGGTACTATAGCGCGACACTGTAGCAGCTTTGAAAAAAACATAAAATCAACAAAAAATCTTTATAAATTAAACTCCATTCATACCTCAAAAAATAGATATCGATTACCATCAGTTTTGCCTCCGGAAAAGCAATAGGAAAAGAATGGATTACTCAATAAACCCTTCAAACTGAATACCAGACTCAAATACAAATTATGCCCAAGTAGAAGACCTATATGATCTCCTCTCCAAACCAGCTAGGGTGGATCTCTCACCACCGAAACCAGTGTAAAAGATGAGGGTTTCCATCCTCAACCAGTTGCAACGATAAACTGGAAAAAATCCAGCACAGTCTCCTTAAGTTGTCAAATCCATCATGCCCAAAAGAGAGCCAAAAAGCCACTTTATAGGTGAGAGGGAAATTAGGGCAACTTTATGTTTGAATCCTTTTCCCTCCAAAAACCTTTTAATATTATTGCTTTATACTTTAAAACATAATCAAATATTCCTCAAAGGGGTGTAATGCTCAAAAGGAAACTATTTTACCTTATTTAGCCTTCTAAAACAACGTTAAGTTATCTCATTAGGCACCAAGATACTTTTCCATGACCACCTACCCCCTCACTTAAGTCATAAGTTGTTTTATTAAAATAACTTAAGTGAATTATAAAAAGCGAATATTAAATAATCCAACCTTAGGCTCTCCAACGCCACCATAGAAATAACACTGTTGAGGACACCATGGGTTTGAGATCAGTTTCCTAAAATTGACTTACTATACTCACCAAATATCAAACTGGCCAAAACATTAACGCTCATCGGACAGATACCACACACTGCCCAAACAGGAAACCCTAATTGCTCTACCGCCCAAACCAGTTACTAAATATAGAACTTACTAAAAATAGTAAGTGTGTTAGAACCAAACTAGTCCAAAGGACATCGAAAATGGGGACATTACAAATTAGTTATTCTTTTGGGCAGAATGGAGTCAATCTAAGTTAATCCTTTAAAGGACAAATTGGTCAACCACCAGTAAGTAAATATTTCATTTTCCTCTCAACCCAAATGTCAAGACAATTTGAAGATTCATTGATCTGCATTCTAAGAGCCCAAAGAACATACATTTGAAGTAAATCATGTTAACCTATGCTCATGATAATGAAAGAGTCCCTTATATCACAATAGCGGAATCTAAGAGTCAACCAAAGAAGTTCCTAGAGTCATAAAGGCTTCATCAACTCATTCTCTAAATAAAAGTGTGAATTATAGGCTATTGAACTAGTTGTGGTGTCCCCTCTTCCTTTGATTATGGCTCATCAATCTAGCTTTTCCTTTGAGACCAATCATATCTTATAATTAACAAATCAAAACAACACATAAGTGTGACAAATTTAAATATACTTTTTATAAATTAAAGATAAAGACAAAGGCATAATAATGAGGTTGGCATTGGCTGAGCTATATGCTATGCAAACCGAAATTTGGGCCAACAACCTAAACACTAAGAGTGGCGTCATGGACATGAAGGTGGATTCAATTGTTCAAGGTTGCCTCAATCACTAGGTAGGAAAAAAATGAGTTATGGAAAGATTGACATCCAAGCAGCTTAAAATCCTGTGTTTAATAATTATGTTTGTATTTAGTAAGAGGTAAAATCGTAAAAGTGTCCCCAAATTTTTGAAGTCTAAGCTTTTATGGGTATGTAAACATCAAAAGTCTAATTTTGAAAAGTAAACGTAGGTTACATAGTCATCATTAATTCCCATTCCATGTATGTTCTTTATGCTTGATTAAGACATACCTATAATCCAATTGCTAAAATCCCATAAACAATCTAAAACTTGTATATTTGTGTAACATTAAACAAATTCTTTTCTTAAACCCAAATAAGTGTCTTGGAGACGCTTTACCCTTTGTTCTGATGATGGGCTCCAACCACGATTAGCTAAACTTGAACAAAGTAGATCACCTGCACATAAGAAAAAAATCATAACATATAAAATTTGCTAGAATTGACAATCTAACCAATACAAATAGTAATTCTTTTCTATATTCCATTTTACTGTGTGACAAGCAAAGTTTTTTGGTCCATCATACTTGTCTACTATCATTGTTTACTCACATATTCCACATATGGTATCCAAGTTCACTTGCATCTTAAAGGTTGATTTATTTTGATTGTAGTTATCACTTTACATAGTCCCTCACTTTCTAGTGCTTCTCTTAACCTTGTTAATTAATTGATTGCATTAAATTTTGGTAGTTCATTCCAACTATCATTCAAAATGTTAGCTCAATAACCATCCATGATTCCCAACAAAAGAGTAGCTTTTTTCAAAAGGAAAAATCCTTCCTTGATATGTTTCCATTTAATGGATCAATCTTACATAGCTAGCAAGAAGGGGCAGTTTATACAGCAAAAAATCATATAACTAACCATCTTGATCAAGAACATGATTCCACCTCTAGGACCAAATGGGATGAAACTCCTGTGAATAAGGGCATGGCGAGTAAGTCTCAAAAAGACTTGAGAAAGGTAATAAGACTTCGCTTATTCCATTACATTCCAACAAATTTTCTCTCTTGACCTAGTGACTACCAGACACCCTCTATCACTATTCTCCCACCTGACATTAAAGGCCCACGTCAGAAAGAGATGCATCAATCTGTAACATCTTAGGATAGGACTAGGACCAGTCTTCAGCAACAAGTATCTTCACTGGTTTTCAGCATGTATTTCAGCCAATTATACAGTGCATAGCCCCAGAACCCTGTATGGACCATTAACAGTATTAAATATTCTGGTCTTCTCTCATTGTTAAATATTTCCTTTTGATTATTTCACTCCAAGCCTGATCTGGCCCAGTGTGGAGATATCAAACCAATTTTATTGCCAATGCTTTGTTGAAGAACTAAAGATTTTTGTCATTCAATCCACCTGCCATCATTGGTGAAGTGATATTATGCCAAGATGAGTGATGTATTTCCTAGACCCCTTACATTAACTAACCCTCCATAGATCATTATAGAAAAGAAAATTATTAGCTGATGTCTCCCATTTACTGTCAGCCATCTTTGGGTCCAATTGGTGAATTTCTTTTATTGTCCAATTGGTGAATTTCTTTTATTATCAGGTTTGAATTGTTCTATTGAGGAAGGAGCTTCAAGCATATTGATATATTTGACCTTTCCTTTAATGTGTTGTTTCCCATTGCTTAACTGATTGCTTTGGAGGTTTGGATCTGTCCCCAGTCCACTTCTTCTAGAATCTCTTTGAAAGAAGTGTTCTTTGGGATGATTTGCTTTTGTTCAAAGGGTGTTTGGAAGAGAGGGATGCTTTGTTTTCTAAAGGTGGTAGGTCTGTTATGGCAAACGCCTATGAAGTGCAAGGTCAATTTTGATTTGGCATATCTCCAAGATCTTCTAAAAATCTCCTTGAGTTTCCACAGAGCCAACAACAGCAATGTAATGAGCCTTGCTCAAACTGATATAAAATTTCTGATTTCTTGCCCAAGGAAAATTGTCAAACAGATTACATGAAATGTCTTGTTTGCTGATCTGAGTTTTTGTGCTTGAAATTTGTGTTGCCAAACTGGATATTAAAGCTATAATGACTTCTACAATGACTGAAAATAACTTCTAACAGCAATGCAATCTCTTTTGTGTGCATTTACATGAGGTAAATAATGCATCTACAGCCTAATGCATTTTGTCAAACAATTGACATGCATCCTACTATGCAGATTAAGGACATGAATATTACATCAGAATTGGATGTGCAACTAATATCTTTTTATTGGAATGCAATCTCCCTTTCAATGGTAACAATTTGAAGGCCAAGACTTTTGGCTCACATACATACACCATGAATTCTCAGAAATTATAAGAGTCTGATTACATTATTTTTATCAGCATGCTAACCACTAAGACAATGCAATTTATGCTTCTTTACAATGATATAACTATGACTGACCCTCTAAGACTGAAATTAATACAATGGATTTATTAATATAGATTGATAAGAGAAACCTGGGAATGATAGCTGCCAGCACAAATATGTTCGATTTCCCCTGCTTACAATGGCTCTGGCTTCTATGGTGTAGTCCCCAACCTCCTAGCTATCCAACGATGCTTCCATGTATTTATTGGGATTTTATATGCCCTCCTAGATCAAAATTGTCTCTCTTGAAGATTGCCACCCCTGTTTCTTGCTGCTGTGCCAAACATGAAATTATCCACCTTAATTATTGTTGCTCCCTCCTACTTATGATGAACGCCTAGCCTCTAGCAATGAAGTGTACCAACCCTTATGAAAAATTGATGAGATATGAGGCCTCCACAAGCAAAAACGTGGTCTCCAAGAGAAGGTGCAATGCCTCTTGATATCAGACTTCTGTAATTAATTGTCACAGCCTTTAATCTCCTTAGAGTGCAACAAATATCATCAAAAACCCTTCCCTGTGTGAGCGCTGCAAGCACAAAGTGTAATCTATGCCCAATGATGATGACTTATGTAAAATCGTGGTTCTCTCTTAGCTGGAATGAGTAACTGAAAGTTTGATAATACAAATCTGATTCTTCCAAATGCAAATCGACCTCCTAGAATGCCAAATTAATGAAGACTTTTCAACATCAAAATGTCTCCCTCAATTGCTCCAACCGAACTATGCAAAATAGGCTCAATAAAATGATCAACCCAGCAATACCTCAACTGCTGTGTAGAATCCAAACCCTTATTCAGAAAGTACAATAATACATCAGCTATTGTACTCAAATATATTTCACAATGAAACACAAATGGAAGACTGAAGTATCTTCCTCCCAACAGCTGCAATAATTCAGGTGATATTTCACACCCTCAAAATTGCTATCAATAGGAAGTTTTTGTTTCCTATGACAATGAAGTAATCTGCAGAAACCCTAGGCTCCACAAGATGAGACAACAACAACAACATCCAAATCTGCCTGCCTAGAATGAAGCCCAAGATGTCTATTTATTCCTTTTCCCCAATTTCTCCAAAAGCTTCTAGAATATTCTTTTATTTTATCTAAGTGACTTTATAATATATTTTAAAATCAAGTCACTTTATTAAATTAATTAAATATAAGGTCACCTTTTAATTTAATTTTATTTGATAACCTTATAATTAATTAACTTAATACCACTTAATGATTTAATGAAAGTAACTAATTAGTCATCCTCTTGAAAATCATGATTTGCTTTTGTTCAAAGGGTGTTTGGAAGAGAGGGATGCTTTGTTTTCTAAAGGTGGTAGGTCTGTTATGGCAAACGCCTATGCAGTGCAAGGTCAATTTTGATTTGGCATATCTCCAAGATCTTCTAAAAATCTCCTTGAGTTTCCACAGAGCCAACAACAGCAAAGATATTGAGGTCTTGATTCTTACGTATTACTCCTTGTTAGTTTGTGGCTTTCACTAAGGAGAATTTCTTGATTGCCTCAATACCTCCTATATCTTGGGCAGCTTTTGCAAGAGTAAAGTCAACGCATCATGTGATGTCTCCACATCTATTGGTTGAGCCTGTAAATTATCATATTCTTAAAGTGAAGCAAATCAGTGACAAGCCCTTGCTAGATGGTAATTTTGGGAATGTTCATAGCCCAAAGGTTGTTCCCACTCAACTCCTCGCATCTTCATAAGTATGTTATTAAGTAGGGCTTTCTCCAAATCTAGATCTACACCCATCCCTCCAAAGTTTAAAATTCGATGACTAAAAGTGAGCTTGAATATAATGATGTACTCTCCAATGGTGTCGCCAAATTATCTAAAGAGAGCCCCACCATTTCTTTTGTGAGGGAGAAGGAAAGGAAGCTTGGAAATAGAGTAACTCTCAAAAAGATGAGGAAAGATGAGGAAAGATGAGGAAAGATGAGCCAGTACAGCTTACTATAGAGATCACCAAGATTTCTGTAAATCAAGCTAAGAGTAGCAAGTGTGTTGACAGTTAGTTCAATAGAGTTCAGAAGAGCGGCATGCTTATGTATTTCTGAAAAAATAGTTTGTTATGTTATGTTTCTTAAGAATTAACAAAAATGTTTTCCATTCTTTGAGGTTGTGATTAACGTTTTCAATTCTTTCCTCTGCACTTTGATGTTGTTGAGTGGTTAATGGTTATTTAGTCAACTCTCGACTACACCATCATATGGTTTAAAAACTAGTGCCGGAGCAGATTAAAATATTGTATTTCTGTGTTAAGTTGTGCGCAAAATTTATACAAATTTGATCTTTAAGTATAAGAGTGAAACATTGCAAATTGTTGGACTTTAGAAAAGAAATTGCAGAATGCCTCACAAAAATATAGTAGCTGGAAAAATAGCAAAGCAACCCCCCACAAATTCCTAACATTGCAGAGATTCTGGGAAAAAATGGTATGAAAGGTTGAGTTCCATAGAGGTGGCCCAACAAAGGGGTGGAGTTGTAGAAAGGAAAGATGGAAAATTTGGGTTAAGATAAAAGTTAATGAAGCCATAGAGGTAAAACATTTTGTCTTTGATGAGAGCTACTAAGACAAAATAGTGTCACATATGGATTTGTGCCATGGTGGTATGATATGTATAAATCATGATGGGAGAAAGAACAGTCACAAATTCTCCAAGGATATAAAGAATTTTGAGTTGCTGCCAACAAAAGCACTGAAAGAGATTAGTCTCAACAAAGGAGTTCCTACTAGAAGCTCACAATTGAGTTGTACTATGAGTTTGGGGATAGCCAATATAAGTTGTTGGTGTGTTGATGCATTTCTACCAAATTAGTTGATGTTTGATATTTTTTACAAATAATAGGAAAATGTCATATTTTCCAATCTTTATGTTTATAATTTGTACTTCCAACATTTACTTTTGCACCCAGACCTGGCAAAGAGGTTGCTGATTATTCAGTGGACCTCGATCATGCTACCACCCCAAAACATTTGGAACACATGTAGTAACTATAGCCTAAACTAGCACAAGCATGGAAGCCCTTCAATTGGGTTAAAATTTGAGGTCCATGAGTTGGTGAATCGACCAAACCTCCTTTTCCACACTGAATCTTTCTTAGACTGATGTGAAAATTGCCATAACAGTTTGGCATCATGAGTATGTCAATGGAGCCAGTTGGCTTCAAGCTTTTGTAAACATGTGCTCTTAAAGTTTTTGACCCTAGTAGAACCCCACAACTCTACAAATGGAAGTCATTTATTTGAGTTGTCCCAATCTTTGCTTCATCATATTGGGACGTGGATCCTTGAAGTGTTTCCATTATCAAGTAACATACATCAGCCATTTTGGCTGGAAAGTTGAGTTTTAACCTGATTGTTTGCAATTTGATGGAGAAATTTCAGTAAGTCATCCCTACAAATCCATGCTCTCTTTTGTCACAGATGCCTTGAAATGTTGAGTTGATTAGGAGGTGGCCTTTGTAATGTCCCCATTTTAGCCTTACGCTCTTTTGTGACTGATAGCCTATTTTCGGAGGCTCGTAGGCTAGTCAGAAGTGCAAATTAGGGTTTTCTATTTTGTAGGAGGTTTCAGATGAGCTTTTGAAGGCTTGCATGCAAGAGTTTGGAAGTGAGCTTTAGGGAGCTTTTTGGGTTTCTGGAGAGCTTCAAGATGTGGTGACATGCATGTTATGAAAATGACATACGTTTCTAGCAAATACTTTGCATGCAAGAAATTTTTTTGGGTTTTCAAAGAGCTTCAAAATAGTGTAACAAGCATCTCCATCTAACAACCTTTCCCGACACTTACTATTTTTAGTAAGTCACAACGACTGCCCAGTTTGTGCTCAAAATGAGTTTGGAACAACTTACTATTTTTAACATTATACTATTTTTAGTAAGTTCTATTTATGGCAATGTCATTCTAGCAACAGCTCAATCATCTCCAGTCATCTTTCTATTTCGGGCAGTGCTATGTTTGGCAACGGTTCAGTTTTTGCAGTGCAATTCTATTTCGGGCAAAGCAGTTTCGGTAATATGAGCCTTAGGCACTTTTGAGCTTGTTAAGCAAATTGGATAACTTAAGTCATTTTAATATTTTAATATCATTTTGGGACCTTTGCCTAATGGAATGACTTAAGGTTGTTTTGAAAGGTGGGCTTTGAGGGTGGATGCCTCATGTGAAATATTTAAATATTTTATAATGTTTATTATGGCTCATGTGCCTTGGACACCTAGAAGAGGGAGAATAAAGTATATTTTAAAATTACACATCTCAAAATATGCCTTGGGCGTCCCTTTTGGAGGGAAAAGGTGGAAGTTGAAAGGTCATCACAGAATGTTATTTATATGAGGCTTTGCTCATTCATTTGGCATTGATTATTGTTGATTATATCGAAATGCTGCTGAAATGAATTCAAAGCTCTCGCTTCGAGGAACGCATACCTCCTAGCTCCATCCATTCAATTTCGTACTTGCAAGACAATATCTAGCTAGATTCTAAAGACTGTGCTTCATCCAAGAGTGCAGATTGTTCATGAAGTGAACTGGTAATTGCTACTTGCTTGCTTGTATTAAGAAGAAGAAAAGATTACATATATAGCAGTGACAAAGCACTGTACACATTTAATGAATCTAACTACTTCAGCTAACTACAACTGTAGGCATTTAAGATGTCTACCAACCTCTACCTACTCACTACAAAAGACATTTAAGATGTCAACTAACTAATTATATTTAATATTGACCATTAACTATACAAAGATATATTTTTCTAACACCCTCCCTTAATGGTCAATCTGTCAACAACACCAAGTTGCCCCCTGAATTTGACAAACTTATCCGGACTCAGAGACTTGGTGAGAATATCGGTAGTCTGATCCACTATCGGAACATACCGCAGCTAAACTAATCCGTCTTCTACTAGCTTGCGGATGTAGTGACAATGAAGCTCAACATACTTGGTACATTCATGGAAGATTGGATTTTTGGCCAATTTGAGCACCCCTTGATTATCAGTGTACAAGGGAGAAGGTCCTGCTTGTGACATGTGCATGTTAGAAAGCATCCTGTGGAGCCAAACAGCCTCACATGTTGCCTTAACGGTTCCTTGATATTCAGCTTCAGTCGAGGAAAGAGCCACTACTTGTTGCTTCTTGTCGGTCCATGTTACAGCACCTATACCCAAACTGAATACATACCCAGAAGTGGATTTTTTGTCATCCACTGAACCTACCCAATCTGAATCTGTATAACCAATCAGCTTTGGATCCTAGCACCTGCTATACAAAATGCCATATTCTGAAGTGCCCTTAACATATCTCAGCACTCGCTTCACTGCAATCCAATGATCAGCTTTTGGAGCTATCATGAAGTGAGTAATGTAGCTCACGGCAAAACTGATATCAAGTCTAGTGGCAGTTAGGTAGATGAGACTACCCACTAGTTGCCTGAATGTCGTTTCATTGACCAAAGGTGAATCAGATTTGGCTGATAACTTCAACCCCTTCTCCATAGGTGTGGAGACAGGTTTGCAATCCTGCATCCAAAATTTGCCAAGCAGACTTCTGGAATATTCAAACTGAGAGATAAAAATGCCCCTAGTGGTCTGCCAAACCTCAATACCCAAACAATAATGGAGAAGCCCCAAATCTGTCATGTCAAAAGCCTAACACAAATCCTGTTTGATTGTTGCAATCAAATGTGCTAAACTGCCAGTAATGATCAAGTCATCAACAAAGAAAACAAGAAACAAACTATCATCACCAGAGTGCTTGACATACAAATTACTGTTAGAAGGATTGTGCTAAAAACCATGATCAACCAAGTACTGATCAATCTTGATGTACCATGCACGGGGAGCCTGTTTCAATCCATAAAGTGCTTTCACGAGCCTACATACCTGATGATCTTTGCTAGCAACCTTGAAACCAGAAGGCTACGTCATGTAGACTTCTTCCTGAAACTCACCCTTAAGGAAGGCACTCTTGACATCCATCTGATGAACCTTCCATCCAAATTGGGCTGCAATAGAGAGAAGAAGATGAATTGTGCTCATCTTGGC